>LBNU01008982.1:0-39180 GCA_014162995.1 Artemisia annua
ACGGTAGCACTCATAATCACAAAACAAAAAGTGCTCAGAAAAATCTGGAAAAATAAAAAAAAAAGTAAAGAATACAACAATAGTAAGAATCGCTCAAAAGGAAAAAAATTTAAAAAATAGTTTTAATGGTAAATTGGTACCGTGATAGTTGCGCAGATCTTGACTTTTTTACAAAACAGTCAAGATTAGATCTGAAATGGGTGGCCAAGATTCATCCATACATCCGCACTAAAAAAAAGTATACGCACGTGATCCTCACTCTATATATATATATATATATATATATATATATATATATATATATATATATATATATATATATATATATATATATATATATATATATATATATATATCACTTTCAAAATGCACGTCATAAGATTCCGTTTTTTAATTATTGTTAATGACTGTATCTCTGTAAAATTACTATGTATCTGGCACTATAAGCAAGCTTTAGGCCTTATAGTCCCTAAAAGACGATGAAAAGTCCCACCATTGTTCTTATCTATACTACTATATAAAGCATTTAAGTTGTGGGCTCCACCAAAAATTAAGATAAGGAGCTCCAATTATGGAGTGACATGTGTCACTTATCAACTAAAAATCACAATTATTTTCAAATTAAAATATCTTTTGATCTATTTATTTTTTTAATGATCTAATTTCACCATATTTTCTAAAATTTTGTGCTCTTTAATTCAACATCCATTTTGATATATTTTTATAAGTTTTTAGTTTTTGCATTTTTAATTGGTTATTTTAATTCAAATTTTTACGACTTTAACCTTTATTTGAATCAATACAAACTTTCGTCAAAATTATAACTTTTGGGGGAGATTTTGACGGGTAAAAAATTGTGAGGGCCTTTATGCGAGAATAATAATGTCACGGAAAATTTACGAGAAACCCAAACAAACACATATACTTTCGGAGTGTTGTGTAACGAATTCACTAAGCGGGTACAAAATTGTGGGAGAGTTAGATTAACAATTCATTCATTATATTTCTATTATAACTATATTTTTTTCGCCGCCGCTGTGCGCGGGTATCCAACTAGTAAACATGAATAAAACAACTTGGAAAATGGAGATTAAGACTGCAAGTGCTAGGCAATCGCATGCTTACTTTTATTTCTCTGTTATGTTTATTGATTAATGCATAACATGGTGCTTGTGCTTGATAGCCACTATACTGAGTTACTCGTAACGTTACATGTATTTGAAATTTTGAATTAGGCCGCTTTCATGCATTTGAGAGGGCCCACAGGATGGATCCTAAATCTACTAGACGTGGTGTTTGCCAATTTAAAACCTACCTTCTACAGAGACTGCAGAAGGTGCACTTATATAATTTCACTGTTTTCTTTTTATCAGTTGCTTGGAAATGACAAAAACTTTTTAAGTAATTATAAATTAATGTGTGTTTATAATTCAAAAGTCTCAGAAGATCTCATGGATTTTTTTTATTTTTTTGTCACAGGAAGAATTAGAGACACACACTCGATTAGCAAAAACTGATTCCAGGGAAATCCAAAAATACTACCAAAATTTCTATGAGAAAAACATTAGGGAAGGCCAATACACAAAGACACTGTGAGTCTTGGCTTAAATTAATGACCTTTTTTTGTATGTCAACACTTTAGCTTATTTAATCTGTAGCTGATTTTGTTATTCACTTTCTATAATCTGCAAGTGAGGAGATGGCTAAGATTTATCAGATTGCATCAGTTTTGTATGATGTACTGAGGGTAGTGGTGCCTCCTTCAAAAGTTGAGCTTGAGGTATAGTTGGTCCATCATTCATTAATTTTATTTGCCATGTATGTCTAAATACCCTCATGTCTCTGTTTTGTGCCATTACAGACTCAAGAATATGCAAAAGATGTGGAGAAAAACAAAGAACAGAATGTACACTATAATATTCTTCCTTTATACGCCGTTGGAATTAAACCAGCAATTATGGAGCTTCCTGAGGTTGTACTCAAGTGGACTTAGATTTAGTTGTTATTCATGTGTGTGTGTGTGTGTTTGTATATGTAGATATGTCCCTCTGAATCATTTCACACTTTAAATGTTGTTAGATCAAAGCATCTCTTCGAGCTGTTCGCAATATGGATAACCTTCCACATGTTAGACAGGCAGGAGATAGAGATAAACCTGTCAATGATATTCTTGAGTGGTTGTCATCACTTTTTGGATTTCAGGTAATCTGTATTCATAATCTATGTTCAACTTATAGATAATTATGCCTGCTTTGTTGTGTCTCTTCATATTAGCCCATCAAACTTTTTTAACCTAGTTTTTATTACTTTCCCGTTATAAACTTTGAAATTAAATGACCCATTTGAAGTCCAATATAAGCTTTAGATAAATTATGGGAAAGAAATTGTCAAATTATCTATCAAGCCATGTAGGGATTTAAAGGAAGACATGAGTGTATAACAATAAAAGCAGTATATGTAGTTAATAGGCTTACTTAATGCATATTGGCTCCCTTTTTTATTATTCCTTCTTATAATTAGGTTAGAGAAGTTCGCTGTTGGCAATATATAATTGGAAACTTCTAGGAAACCTTCATAGGACAACCTTGCATTCAGTAATTTAGAATATTGGAGACTGAACTTTCAGAACCAGAAAAAAAAAAAAAAAAAAAAAAAAAAAAAAAAAAAAAAAAAAAAAAAAAAAAAAAAAAAAAACTTTCTAAACTGCTAATAATTGTAACATTCGCTGTAGTGTTACAAGTTTCACATTCTTATAATTTGAATTGAAATCCACAGATAGTGTTTCGGTGCTTTCTCCAAATGGTTGTGTAATCTTTGTTGAAGCCATGCAAAAAAGGCTTATTACGTTGAGTATATGGATAGTTACTATGACCAATTGTATAGTCTGGAATTTAATATCATATAATGTTCAAAATTGTATTCCTGGCATTTAAATTGCTTAAAGTGTTTACATATCTGACTTTGATCAAAATCTTCTCATCTCTGGAGTGAAGAAAGGAAACATTGCAAATCAACGGGAACACTTGATATTGCTACTTGCAAATATTGATAGAAGGTCAAAGGGTACCGAAGATTATGAACAGGTAAAGCATCCATTATCTTATTGAAATATATGCAAATGTATGTGGTTATGTATAAAGTCGGTTCATTGATACTCTTTGTCAGTACTCTTCTATATTGTATTTTAGAGATGAACAAAATTCTGACTCGAAATTTTTGTTAGTTGGATAGCTCTACCATAAAGCATTTACTGGATAAAACTTTCAAGAATTATGTCTCATGGTGCAATTATTTGCATTGTAAATCAATCCTTGAGTAAGTTGTTGTCATATCAAGATGGCTTAAAACGTTTCTTGTACTTTGAATGATGATTTAATCTTAAATTTCTAATTTTTATGTACTGTTGTTGTTTTGTATAAGGTCACCCAATGTTCCACCTAGTGCTGATTGGCAGCAGTTGCAGCTTCTCTACATTGCCCTCTATCTACTTATCTGGGGTGAAGCGTCAAATATCCGGTTTATGCCTGAATGCATCTGCTATATTTTCCATAATGTATGTTTATTCTCAGATCCCCACATCTTTATTTTTGGAATTATAATTTATCTATCTTTATGATGCTGCTAATTTGAATGGATAAGATGGCGAATGAAATGCATGGAACTTTATTTTCCAATGTCCAACCCGTGAGTGGAGGCACGTATGAAGCATTTCTGATGACGGTTGTGACACCTATTTATGAGGTTCTGCGAAAGGTAACAACATCTAAGCCCAATTTCAATTGCATGAACAGATGTTCTTCAATGGAACTTATAATTTTATAATTGGTGACAGGAAGCCAGGAGAAATCAAGGTGGCAAAGTAACCAATGCTTCATGGAGAAACTATGACGATCTTAATGAATATTTTTGGTAATGCTTTTTATTCATAAAGTTGGCATTTGTGAAAAGTTGTTTCACATTTTTATAATTTAATTCCATCTCTTTCAGGTCTGACAAATGCTTCAAGTTAGGTTGGCCAATGGATCAGACATCTGACTTTTTCGTTCACTCTGTCTCGGATGATTCATCGCGGACTCGAGCTGTATGTTTAGATTTATGCATATATAAAGCTGGAATATCCTAGATTATTTTCTTCTCTAGTCTTTACATGTGTAGATGTGGTAAAATCTTTCTAGAAACTTTTCTTGCAATGTAAAGTTGGAAATGCTTGGTTATTTATTTGGTGTTGGTTACTTTGTTTTATAAAATCTTGACATTTAACTGCAGGGGCGTAATCAAGTAGCATTTGGAAAGAAGAAACCTAAAACAAATTTTGTTGAAGTGCGCACGTTTTTGCACCTTTACAGGAGTTTTGATAGGATGTGGATATTTCTTATATTAGTCTTTCAGGTAGTATATAATAAGACCATGCAGTTGTTAATACTTTTTTAATTTGATTTGGTAACAGTTTAATTTCACCTTCCTATTTCCAGGCTATGGTAATAATTGCATGGCACGGAGACGGGTCGATTTGTGGAATTTTTGAGGAGGACGTTATTAAAAGTATCTTAAGTATATTCATTACTTATGCTGTACTTAACTTTTTCCAGTGTATGTACTGCACCATCTTTCATTAGTAAATATTGTCTTTCTGCTTTCCTCCTCAGGATTGTTCAAACTGTAATGAATCATCTGAATAGCTTAATATAAAATAAGAGTCCAGTATAAAAATGCAATAAAAGAAGAATAATATTCTGTTAACTCTTTAATTTGATAGCCAAACCACAATTGAATGAATCCTCATGAAGGAAGCATATACCGAAATTTACAATAATGTACATTTACAATGCACGATTTACAAGTGTGTAACTGATTAACTGCTTGGATACCCTCAACCTCGACAATGTCCTTACCAAATTTTTGTACTTAATAGGCATCCATCATCATTGCTGGACGCTGATCATTTTACTAGTTTTTTTGACAATTTAAATTTACATTTTACTAAATATCTCTGATATTGATGGCATCTTCCTGCAGCTACTCTAGACATAATCCTTAGTTTTGGTGCGTGGAGAAGCTTAAAACCTACTCAGATTATTCGGTATCTTTTGAAGTTTATTGTAGCTGCCTTTTGGGTAGTTATTCTTACCGTTTGTTATGCAAGATCCGTCCCAAATCCCACAGGACTTGCGAGGTTTTTCAGTACTCTAGGAGAAACTTGGAGGGAGCAATCGCTTTATAGCTATCTTGTAGCAATTTACTTGATACCCGACATACTGGCTACGTTGCTATTTTTGCTTCCACCAATACGGAGACATATGGAGAGTTCAAACTGGAGTATAATCACTCTTTTGATGTGGTGGGCCCAGGCAAGATCCTTTACCTGTCATTATTTAATAATAGGTAGCAAGATGATGGGTCAAAACAGGTTCCCCTTTGGGCTGGGTTTGGGTGACTTCAAACACTCTTTTGTCCACATTTACAACATTTATCTAAATCTTCTAATAAAAATGTTTTAGGAGGCTGTATGAGTGAAAAATAAACTTTGGGCAGGTTCAACCCCTTTGGCTCATTCTACCCCGTTTGAGAAAAACACAACCCAATTCGACCCGTTCGTTAGTAAATGGGTCAAATTGGTCACGTCTAGGTGGTATCAGTGTTGATGCTTGTTTTATTTTAATGTTCAAAAATTTTCTCAGCCAAAACTCTATGTTGGAAGAGGCATGCATGAAGACATATGTTCTCTTTTCAAGTAAGGATATACAATGTATTACTCATTTGATACATTATATGATTATTCTTTTTTCTTACTTTTAGTCTTGGTTTTAGGTATACATTTTTTTGGATATTTCTGCTAGTAAGCAAGTTCGCGTTCAGCTACTACGTGGAGGTATTTCTGTCTATTTGCATGCAGTTACATCTAGTATTATCATGCAGCTACATCAAATATTAGCATTGTTGCTAGTTAACTGCTAGTTATGCAAGCTATATGATTGTCATAGTTAGTTAATGCTGAACTTTGCATATTCACTGCAGATTTGGCCATTGATCATGCCAACAAAGTTAATCATGGAAATGTCTGTTAGCAACTATGAGTGGCACGAGTTCTTTCCCAATGGTAAAATCTATAACATTTTTAATATTTACTTGATTGTGATTTTTTTTTAGATATAAACTGATATCATATTTATTTGTGGATGTTGTAGTGACACACAATATGGGCGTTGTTATTTCTATTTGGGCCCCAATTGTTATGGTGAGTGTTCTTGAAAACAGTTACTTTTGCATTTACAAGGCAAATAGATCTAGGTGTTGTTTGTTTATTAAGAGGCTCTGAATCTGAATCTGATTCGCACATCTAAATCTGAATCTGAGGCGTAAATGACTGAATCTGAATGATATAATATTGGTTGTTTTTTTGTAAAAAAGTATATCTGAATGATATGAATATGATGCAATTTTATTCTTACGACACATAAACATTAAAAGATATTAAAAGACATTAAGAGGCAACTAGACATCCCCTACACATCTTGTTGGTTAAGAGGTTTGAGCCTCTAATTGCCTCTGAACGAGAAGAAAAAAACAAACGCACTTTATGACCCAAATGTCTGACCGCGTCTAAACGAGTCAGATTAAGAGGATGTTAAGAGGCACTTTTTAAAAAACAAACACCACCTAAGTATCCAACATGTAAAATGTCTGTTTTAGGTGTATTTCATGGACATGCAAATTTGGTATGCAATATATGCTACTATTATCGGTGGAATCTACGGGGCCTTCAGCCACTTGGGTGAGGTTAGTACGCGTGTTCCTCTAATTTATTTGAACTTCAGGAGAGGAAGATGGCATGTATCAATGGCTCATGGACGTGATGAATACTAACCATTGATCATGCAGAACTATTAGTAATTACGATCTAAACTCTCTGAAAACATGATATATCTCCTTACATTATCATTAAATGCTATTTGGTCCTTAGATTCGGACACTTGGGATGCTACGTTCACGATTTGAATCGGTTCCATCAGCCTTTAATGAACGCCTTGTGCCAATGCAAAAAGAAGAGCCTACACGACGAGATCCGCAGGTAATGCTAATTTTCTTTTCTTTTAAATTGAACTTACGGGGTGTTTGGATTTGCGTTTTGGAATTGATTATCTGAATATTGTGATTTGAACCTGAGATTAAACTGCCTTTACAGGAAGAAACTGCATTGGTAAGAAAGAACATAGCAAAATTCTCACATGTGTGGAACGAATTCATATTTTCAATGCGGATGGAAGACTTGATCAGTAATCGGTAAAAACTGCTACTTATGCCATTTAGTTTATATAGAGGTGGCATTGCGAGCACATACTTATAATTGGGTCAATTCGGGTTATACTTTATCTCTAATGGGTCAAACAAGACAGTGAAAAAATAGCTTAAAAAGAAACAAGTCAGATGGGTCGACAGGTACCCAAAGTTTATGTTATATTTGAACTTATATGATCATTGTAATCATATTTGACACATCAATTATTCATTAAAAAAAATGGACAAAGAGTGGTGCGGGTCAACCCGACCCTTACATAACATTGCATGTTTCAACCCATCTGTTAGTAATCTAAGAGTTGAATATAAACATTTGTTGACACTCTTCATTTTTTTTAAGTGAGAGGGATTTACTTCTTGTACCACATACTGTAAGTGATGTCCCAGTTATCCAGTGGCCACCTTTTTTGCTTGCTAGCAAGGTAAAAATCCTTTATATCTCTCGTCTTATTGCTCATTTTTTTATTACTATTTTGCTATATTAACTGCTAACTATTGTTGAATTGTTGTAACTTATAAAGATCCCAATCGCATTAGACATGGCCAAGGATTTTAAAGGATATGAAGATGCAGATCTATTTAGGAAGATCAATAGTGATGATTATATGCGATCATCAGTGATAGAGTGTTACCAAACACTGAGAGATTTATTATTTGGCCTTCTGGATGGTGAAAGAGATACTATGTAATATTTACTTACAAGCTAGAAAGGCCATTTTCATTTACCTTTTTATTCTATCAGAATTTTCTATTGAAATTGCATACTTTGCTCTTTACACAGGATTTTACAGTATATATGCCATGAAGTTGAAACTAGCATTGCACAAGGAACCTTTTTGAGTAAATTTAAAGTGAGTGAATTGCATTCACTTAATGATAAGCTGGAGAAGTTCTTATACCATTTGGTAAGAAGCATTCCTTCTAATTGTGAAATATCATATCACTTTAATACTTTAACGTTTTGTCAATATGTCCAATCTCTCGGGTTTAGATTATTTTCTGACTTCTCCATTGGGTACCTTCCAGCAAGCAGAGAATATTGATGGTGAGAAATATGCTTCGCAAATCATCAATGTCCTTCAGGATATTATGGAGATTATCACAGAAGATGTTATGATTAATGGCCATGAGTAAGTCTTATTTTTTAAACTGCCAATAAACCAATACAATATCTTTAAAGAGGTGGTACTCACAACCTAATGGTTGTGGAGATCCGGTCTAGAGGTGGCATTTGCCTAAAAATGGATCACAATTTATTATTATTATTTTTTTTTATCTCTAGTTGGTCAAAGGGGATAGATAATAAAACTAAGCTAAAATGGAAACTGGTTACATGGGTTGAGTAGGAAAACAGGTCGAAAGCCACCAAAGTGTTTTCAGATACTTTTAAATTTCCTAAATCAACAACAACATACCAAATCCCGCCGGAGCGGGGTATGGGGAGTTAAGATGTAGACAATCACACCCCTACCCGATGGTAAAGGGACTGCTTCCAGTTTTGTTTTAAAATTTCCTAAACCGTTTTGTTTTAAACAATATCAAAGATTATTAACGATCTAGTTTTTTAATCTTATCTAACACATTAGCTATTTTTAAAGTTACAAATTTGACCAAAAAAAACTGTGTTTCGGTTGGCTCTACTGGACATGTATACAAAACTTGTCTTTTTGATCCATTTCCCAACCCACAAGACCAGCCTATATTGCACCTCCAAGATTCATTTATACAATTTTCCCAAAGGTCAATTGCTAGTTTTACTCAGATTCTATGCATGATAGTTTATTATTTTATCAAGCCTCTAAATATTACGTTTTGGTGTGACTTATAAAGTTATAAATAAATATTCTGTTACAACTTTCTTACGTCTGCCTTTTCTTATAGAATACTTGAAAGAGTTCAATCTCAATTTGAGGACTATGACAAACAGGAAAGATTTGGACGAATAAATATACGACTAAATCAGATCAGATCTTGGAAGGAAAAGGTATAAATAAACACTCACAATATTGTCTTATTGTACCTTGTACTAATATTGGTTTTTTGTGTATTTGTAGGTGGTGAGGCTTCGTTTGCTTCTAACTGTCAAAGAATCCGCAACTAATGTTCCTATGAATTTAGAAGCTCGCAGGCGCATCACCTTTTTTGCGAACTCGTTATACATGAGAATGCCAAATGCTCCGGTGGTCCATAACATGCTCTCATTTAGGTCGGTGGTTTACAATCATTCACTTAATACACTTTTTAAATTATATTACTACGTGAATAACCCATAAATGCTTGCAACTTATGTAAATTCCAGTGTTCTAACTCCATATTACAAAGAAGAAGTTTTATTTTCCGAAAAGGAGCTTAACGAGGAAAACGAGGATGGAATTACAATCTTATTCTACCTTCAAACGATATATCCAGGTGACTAATGATGATTATTTTGACTGTGATCTTTATTATCTAGAATTAAAGACCATTTAATCTTTTAATTTGTATGTGAAACCAGATGAATGGAATAATTTTGTTGAACGGACTAAAGGTAGCGATGATGTAACGGAAGAAACACGTAAATGGGTTTCTTACAGAGGGCAGACGCTTTCCAGAACAGGTATTTTATTTGCATGCTAGTTCTTACAATAAATTATATATATACTACAAGGCNGTCAATGTTGTGCACACATCAGATCATTGATAACCTCCTAATCCTACATAAGAATGTGACTCGATTAAGGACGGAATAAGATTTCAGCTCCTACATAAATCGTTTTTGGTATCACCAAGACAAAGTTATAAACGCCTTAGCCACTACAACAATAACAACTGAAACAGTGTAAATGAAAACTTTTAGGATACGAACCAGATATATTAACGTTAACAGCAATCCTACATTCTCAGGAAAGTGGCATGTATAAACAAACAAATAATTCGCAAGCAGCATAGGCGCCACTCACTAAGGTACTTCTAGGATAAGATAAATATGTGAAATATAGTTAACCGCTCCCCACACCCTTCTAACACTTCAACCGAGTGAACATTGTCCCCCAGAAACTCCATTGCAAACCAATAATACAAATAGATTAAGTAACCAAGAATAAATAGCAAGTATAACAGAAACCCAAATTCGAGAATACTCCCCTGAAGTATTAAACATGCATTGGGCATCGGATGAAAGATAAAATTAAGATGGTAAACGCTATGAAGGAATCAGAAGATAGATCTCTACATGCCAAGAAATTATAACTGATTAGCACAAACGAATAACGCTTTCACTCAATTCTTCATCAAGAGCTATTGAAAAGGAAGACAATGTGATCATCGGAGCGCCTAGAAACTTAAGAAGGACCTGTAATTTGAAGCCAGACCGAGAAGAAAACCGAGGACACAGACATGACATATGTCAAAAGCGCGAATACAGAGCCTGGAAGATAACTCTGTATAGGGAGAGATGCTTTAGTTGGTGAAATTGTTCCACTAGTGGTATTGCATAAGAATTAACTAATTTGCAAGAAATGAGCACTGGAGTTTATAAAAAGCACTTCTAAATCTCAGGAGGGAAATAGATTTAAACAAGCCTTTTATCTAGTTCGCAGGAAGAAAGGCAACCAAGAAACTTTCAAAATCAACACAATCTCTAAAACAAGTACACTAATGAGTCGGAGGAGTCGAGATCGTTACTGGAGCTTTGCCCCACCCCTGGTTAGAAAATTGTAATTAGAGTCCGATTCCAGATTGTGAGCTGTACAGATTTGTTACTCATGTTATGTATTTCCGGAAAATTTCTAGGTAAAGATACATCCCACCACCAGTTACTTTTCCTGGGAGAGAGCCTGCTAAGAATAATATCAATTGTTAATTGACTCGAACGTGTCAATAAATAGAGCAAGTTTGACTTAAACAATTACGAATATTGTAAGTAAGTCAATTTGATTAATATATGCTGGAGTTTTAAGATAATAAGTTGGCTACTGTTGTACATTTTTTGGGGGCGTTAATCAGAATTAAAACAGCCAGCCGATTATTCAAAGCGAAATTTCCTATACACTTAGGCTAATTTTGCACAATATAACCAATTTAATAGAGTTGTTAGTTATCAGTAGAAGATCAATAAACAAACCAAATGATAAAAGCAATTTCATCAAAATTATCATTTCAATCGACATAATAGTTTAGTTATAATATCATTTGTGTCCTTTCCTATGCTTTCTGGTCTCCATATACCGGCATGATGATTCTCACTATACAAACATTTAAGAAGAAAACAACTGACACATACAGTCAGAATATACCAAACACATTAACTATAAGAGAAACAAATTACTGAAGTATATGGAACTACACTAAAACAAATAAAAAGCTTGGGTTTAACCTCCAAAAGCCAAACGAGACTGCAATATATAATCCAGCAACCCGAACCTGACTCTACAAACTGGGTGCATTAATTTTAACAAAATAATTTGGAAGGTTTTCCTCTACAACATCTTTAAGGATTAAGTGAGAAAAAAGTAGTCGATACACCAGCCACTATTGAGGGGGTAAATATGCGACGATGAGACAGAGGGAGGTAGGGAGGTTCGTTTATTATCTCAAACTCATTTAGGATTAAACGATTAATTGTCGACTGAACAGGGTATATGCGCAACTCACTTTTCATTCATTGTATCTTTACCTATTTTTCTATTATTGGTACAATGGTGTGATATTGTAAGATGTTTCCCTCCATAAAAACAAGAGGGATCATCCACTTATCATAACTACAAAAAAATAGATAAAAGGACACACTAGTTGAAGGAATCGCCATCTTGCACCTTACATAAAAAACCTGGCTTTAAAACCCATAAAACTATATAATTTTCAATGTGAATCAATCACTGAGTGGGTTATTCGATTTTTTTAATTTGAGTTTTCCCTAATTTTTTTAAAAACATAAAAAGCCAACCAATTAATTTCTTTAAAACCTAAGACGTTAATGAAATAATTTATGACAATCATTATGATAATACATATATTTGGGCCCAGTAATAACCCCTCATACTTTGCTCACTTCTAGGGACAAAATACCCTGCTGTGTGACAAAAGAAATAGAACAAGGAACACTAACCATTATCTTGCATAGTCTAGGAAGCATTGCATTCAAGCTTTGTATTAATCATCCCTCACTGCAGACAATCTTTTGTAAATGCCTTGTAGTAAAAAAAAAAAAAAAAAAAAAAAAAAAAAAAAAAAAAAAAAAAAAAAAAAAAAAAAAAAAATGTGTATTGCATTAGATGATCTATGATTGCATATGTTAAATAAATTGAGTTGAGATATCAGTAAAAACGGAATATTACACGTTGGTCGAATTTACACCCATTTCGTTACATTTTTTTTTACTCATTAGAGATAATACATAATTTGAATCACCCAGTTTATATGTAATTGGATCAAGTTGGCTTCCTTTACTTATACATATCAACTTCAGTATCTTCTTCTCTTCAAGATTGTTGGTATATTCTGATTTCACAGGTTGTTTTCTTCTAAAACGGTATGATTGGAACAAGGTTTTGGGACAGAAACTTGCAATAGGAAAGGACACCAAGAATGATAATATAAACTAAATATATATTGTCGATTGAATGAATTTATAACTTACAATTGATATTTGTTTACAGAACCTAACCTATTTATAATACATGAATCGCTGCTTCATGTCTGTTACAACGGTTCACCAAAAGTAAACGACACAACTATTTCTAAACGTTATAACCCTAACTAAACTATATAACCGTTTATACCCATTATGACCCAGCCCAATATCTGTGGGTTTACAAACTTTACATAATACATACATATACTATTCTAATTTACAATTTCTAACCAAACTATACTAAGTTTAGTTTAACATCCAATACTCCCCCTTAAACTAAACTTGTCCAAGGTGAGTCTTCAACTTTCTTGACTTGTCTTTACAGGAGTGCTGGTTCTTCATCCTCTGAGATAAGAAGTGCTTCCTGCTCTTTGTCTTTCCATTTCGTGCATTCTTTTGCAATGTGACCAATTTCACCACATCCAAAGCATCGGTACTTCTTCTTGTCTTGATCTTCATGCACCGTGCCTTTTCCACGTCCTCTTCCAAATTCTCTTCCTATACCTTTTCCACGTCCTTGATCACCACGTCCCCTTTCATTAAGCCTATTTCCAGAATTGTTTGTACTTGCTAACAGTAATTTGCTTGGATCATACTCTTCTGGTTCATCAGCACTCTTAATACGTTCTTCAAATGCTGTTATTCTTCCAACGGCTTCTTCGAATGGCATGGTATCTATTTCTGAGCATTGTTCAATGGTGGTTACAATCGGTAGAAACTTCTTCGGAACCGAGTTGAGTAACTTTCTCACAATTATCTTATCCTCAAGGGTAGTGCCAAGGCTTGCAAATTTGGCTTTTATACTGCCCAACTTTCCTGAGAAGTCTTTCACTCTTTCGTTTTCTCTCATCTTCAAAGTTTCTAACTCACTTCTTAGCGTTTGTAGCCGTGCTTTCTGGACTAGGTCTGAACCAAGGTATCGTACTTTCACTGAATCCCATACTTCCTTTGTAGTTTCATATTGTGCAACTTGCATCAAGATATCCTGTGGTATTGTCTGGAATATCATAGCTTTCGTTGTATGCATCTTTTTTCATAATTTGCACTACTTCCTTCTTTCGGGTTGATCGTCTCCCAAAGGCCATACGCTTTTAATATTGTTTCCATCAACACTGCCCATGTTGTGTAATTGGAATCCGTCAACTGTACGCATTTAAGTGCTACATTTTCTTGAACTTTAGACGTACTGCTTCCTTCTTTGTCGCTCGTCATGCTTTCTTCCTTTCTCTCTTCTTTCTTGCTTTGACGTGCTTTAGCCTTTCTTGCCTTCTTTCTTCCTATCTTTCTTTCTTTCTGGTACGTGCTTACTTACGTACCTTTTTCGTTCAAGCGTGCTTACTTACGCTGTTTTCTTACTGGCGTGCTTACTTACGCCTTCGTTCTTATAAGCGTGCTTACTTACGCTTATTCGCGTGCTTACTTATGCGTTTCTTTCTTTCAAATGAACGTTCTTCTTTCTATGATGATGATTTGTTGTGTATCTTCCTTCTTGATTAATTGCAGCCCTATACACGTACTTCCTTCCTTGATTGGTAATCAATCAATCCAAACCTTTGTTGTCCTTAATAAATCAAACTTTCTGCCTTTGTGTTTGGTTTTTTCGAACAGCAATTCAATATGTTGCTTCCTGTAAACTTTCAAAAATCACAGCAGCCCCTTCAATCGGTTCTTCTTTTTTTCGAACAGCAATCAATTGGTTGTCTCCCTTGGATCAAAACTTCTTGCTCTGATGCCAATTGTTGGTATATTCTGATTTCACAGGTTGTTTTCTTCTAAAACGGTATGATTGGAACAAGGTTTTGGGACAGAAACTTGCAATAGAAAAGGACACCAAGAATGATAATATAAACTGAATATATATTGTCGATTGAATGAATTTATAACTTACAACTGATATTTGTTTACAGACCTAACCTATTTATAATACATGAATCGCTGCTTCATGTCTGTTACAACGATTCACCAAAAGTAAACGACACAACTATTTCTAAACATTATAACCCTAACTAAACTATATAACCGTTTATACCCATTATGACCCAGCCCAATACTGTGGGTTTACAAACTTTACATAATACATACATATACTATTCTAATTTACAATTTCTAACCAAACTATACTAAGTTTAGTTTAACATCCAATAAAGATTATTAGCTGACCCTATGCTTTTATCGACAGAAATTTTTACTGGATTCAGGACCTTCTATATGAATGAAAACCGCATGATTCTTAAAGAACGTGAAAGTGCAATGGCAGATATGAAGTTCACCTATGTGGTCTCGTGTCAGCTTTATGGTGCACAAAAGAAATCCAGTGATGCGAGAGATCATAACTGTTATGCTAACATCTTGGATCTCATGCTCACGTAAGTGTTTTAGATAGAACACTGGTTTTATGACAATGCAAAAAATTGCAATGAGCTTTCTTATCATATTGTGAAAATTTTCAGATATCCTTCTTTACGAGTTGCTTATATCGATGAGAGAGAGGATACCTTTTCTGGTAGATCTCAGAAGGTTTACTACTCTGTTCTAGTCAAGGGTGGGGATCATTTAGATGAGGTAACTACAATTTCAATATAGAAGATTGTATAAGATTGGGTGGCAAATTCAGTTATTTACTAATGAGTGGGTCAATTTGGGTTGTGTTTTGTCTCGGACGGGTCGAACGACAGATTTAGCTAAACGAGTATGTGATATGTATCGAACGCGCCAAAACCTTTTGATGCATGCAACATCCTCAACCGTTTTAATCAAAATTTAGATTATTATTGTAATAGTAGTGTTGAATTTATGCATCCATCAATCAATTATTTTTAATATGGAGTGAAAAAAGTATGCAGGCCACGTCTAGTAATATATAAACTTTACTATTGTGTTATATGTTGTTACTGTAGTAGCTTAACTATAATCATGGCATACTGGTATGTTAGGAAATATACCGTATCAAGCTTCCAGGCCCTCCTACAGACATTGGCGAAGGAAAACCTGAAAACCAAAATCATGCCATTATTTTCACTCGTGGAGAAGCCTTGCAGACGATTGACATGAATCAAGTAATTCCAAACTAACCCTTGTTTTTGTCTATCAGAAACATTTTCCAATATCTTACCTTGTTTTGAATAGGACAATTACTTTGAAGAAGCATTCAAAATGCGAAATGTGTTGGAAGAATTTCATAAAGTTCATCATGGTGGACGTAGACCAACGATTTTGGGTTTAAGAGAACATATTTTCACTGGAAGGTCAGTATTTATTTTATCTCAGCTTATTATGTTATCTCAAAGGCCTTCAAAATTGATTGCTTTTATATCAATGAAAAATGATGGTGAAGATTAAATTAATTGTTTACTTATCTCATGATTTACAGTGTATCATCACTAGCTTGGTTTATCTCGAATCAAGAGACAAGCTTTGTGACCATTGGTCAAAGGGTTTTGGCTGACCCTCTGAGGTATGATCTTGATATGTTGTGCCAAGTTCTGTTAAAGATTGTAATGACACTCCTCTCACACACTGGAGTGTGCCAATGACAAACCAGAATTGATATACTCAGTCCGGTTCTTGGTTGCACTTGTAACAAAAATTATTTCTCGGTCCATTCTGGTCCAGTCCAGTCCAGTCAAACCGAATTTTTAGCCCATAGTTTGAGTCCACTTTTTGACCGAACCATTTCTAAATGGTGCATAACTGGTACTATGCGCTCGGATTGTCGGTTCCAATATTCTCAAAATTCTGATTTCAGTTATATTTTTACCGTCACACGAAGCTACTCTTGTGTTTTTCAGCTCACATTAATATATGAAAATATCAAACTATGCATATACTTCCTGACCTTCTCATGTCTGAATCTTGACTTATACATGGTCACAATATGATTTCCTAAACATCTGAATCTTTATACTTCACAGGGTTCGGTTCCATTACGGTCACCCCGATATATTCGATAGACTCTTTCACATAACAAGGGGTGGCGTCAGTAAAGCCTCAAAAACCATCAATTTGAGCGAGGATATATTTTCGGGTAAACTTTCTCACTCTCCAATAGACCAGTTCTTGAATTTTTATTAACTTGGTAACATTTTTGCAGGTTACAATTCAACTTTGCGTGGTGGTTATGTTACGCATCATGAATATATCCAAGTAGGCAAGGGCTGTGATGTTGGCATGAACCAGATATCCCTTTTTGAGGCTAAGGTTGCAAATGGAAATGGTGAACAGACACTTAGCCGTGATGTTTATCGACTTGGTCGTTGTTTTGATTTCTATAGAATGTTGTCATTCTACTTCACCACAGTTGGTTTCTACTTTAGCAGCATGGTATACCAATGAGTCAAGTACTTCTATTTACTATGCTAGTGGGTATATAATCAGATTGGATAATGGATCATAACAAGTTCTGGTCAAAATATGTATTTTCTACGTTTGTGTCCCATGGTTGGGTCGGGGTTGACCTGGCTTTTTTTAATCCTTTTTATATAAAAATTTATGAGTAACAAATGTATTTCAAATATAAAACAATTTAAGCCCTTATTAGTATTTGAATACACTTTATTAATGAAGTTTGTTATAGCCGGAATTGCCCTGTTCTAAGATTAATGGGTCAGTTTGACTCGGTGGCTTTGTTGGCCTTTTGTTGATCTTTATAAATAACTAATGTACTAAATATCATTACAAGAACTATAAATCAAAATAATAATTTTTTATTTATTTATTTTTTATTTTTTTTATTTTTTTTATTATTACTCTCTCCGTCCCAAAATAAATAAGTTTGACTTTTTAGAGTCTTTATTGTTCAACTTTGACCGTAAATACTTTTATTTGTGTTATATAATACTTGATGCAAAATATATGAATGAATTGTGTTTCAAATGAATTTTCATTGGTATAACTTTCATCAAGTATTATATAACGCAAATAAAAATATTTAAGGTAAAAGTTGAACAAAAAATACTCCAAAAAGTCAAACCTGACACTTATTTTGAGACGGAGGGAGTATTATTATTATTATTATTTTTTTTGGTTAAATGATTCAGTAGATTATAAGCATTTCCATGACCACATTTGACCCGTTTGTCCCATTTGACCTGTTTCATTTAAAGTTAACCGCTTTCAATTTACCCATTTTACATTATTACTTGCACTTATAACATCTTATTCCTTTCTTGATATCCAGGTTACCGTGCTCATTGTTTATGTCTTTTTATATGGACGTATGTATATGGTTTTAAGTGGGTTAGAACAAAGAATAATTGAAAACGCTACTATTAGCAGAAACAAAGGCTTGGAAGAGGCCTTAGCGACCCAATCTGTTTTTCAGCTTGGATTACTTCTGGTTCTTCCGATGGTTATGGAAATCGGTTTAGAAAGAGGATTCCTTACCGCATTAGGTGACTTCATCATAATGCAACTCCAACTAGCCTCGGTTTTCTTTACATTTCAGCTTGGTACCAAGGCACATTATTACGGAAGAACGATTTTACATGGAGGTTCCAAATACAGAGCTACGGGTCGTGGATTTGTTGTGTTTCATGCTAAATTTGCTGAAAATTACCGATTATATTCACGTAGCCATTTTGTGAAAGGGTTGGAATTGGCGATATTATTGGTTATTTATCAAGTTTACGGGAACTCATACCGAAGCTCGAATCTCTATTTTTTTATTACTTTCTCGATTTGGTTCTTAGTTTGTTCGTGGTTGTTTGCACCATCTGTGTTCAATCCTTCAGGGTTTGATTGGCAAAAGACAGTGGAAGATTGGACAGATTGGAAAAAGTGGATGGGTAATCGTGGTGGTATTGGTATAGCACAAGATAAGAGTTGGGAATCTTGGTGGGATTCTGAACAGCAGCATCTCAAGTATACTAACATAAGGGGAAGAATTCTTGAAATTATACTTTCACTTCGATTCTTTATTTATCAATATGGACTGGTGTATCATCTTAATATAGCACGAGGCAGCACAAGTATACTGGTTTGTTTCTTCCTTTAATTCATCTGTTTTGTACATTCCAAAATGTGTTTTCATCAATCAATTTTGCTTGTTGGCCAGGTTTATGCGCTGTCTTGGTTGGTCATGATAACCGTTCTTCTAGCCTTGAAGGTAAGAATAACTTGGCCATTACATGTTACGACACTTTAATGAGTTATAATGATACAAATCGACGATGCAAAAGATAACCAATTGCTCCTTTTAATACTGTAATGCCCCAACGTGAACTGGCAGACTAATCAACCTCTAAGGGGTTTGGATTTGCATTTCTAAACCGATTATTTGGTCTTTTAGTGTTTAAATAATTAGTTTTGGAGAGTCAATTTCATATTAGTTGCAACAACAATACCTGATTAACAAAGAGTAATATCACAAGACGGATCTCCATAATTTTTTTACAAGAATGTTACTTTTGGTCATTATAAATAATAAAACGTTACTAAACATGTATCCAAATGTTTGTCTACTGCAACACATTGTATTGAAATTGATATCTTCTTTAAGCTATTTGAAATCACATAATCGCTTTTGTAATGCTTAAAATCCTGACACCCCATAAAAAAAAATTGAAAACCCATAGGGAAGGTAGTAGTAGCCTACTACCTAAAGACTTGTTAAAGGCAATTTTATGAAGGAAAAAAAACAGATTGGTCATAAAGATAGCGTGGCAGAACTAAAAACACAAGTTAATTCCTGAAAATTTTCCTGAAAATTTAAACGGTTGAAAATATAGAAAACGTGTTTAGTTGATGTTTGTTTTTTCTATTTTGAAGAAAGAGAGGGAGAGTTGTGGGTTACAAAGGAAAACAAGGAAAACAACTAAAATTTGTTTTGTAATTTTCCTTGTTAAGTTAGGAAATAGGGGATTTTGTGTTTTGCAAAACATTTTGTTGGAAAACACTTATTTGAACGCGATCTCTGTTTTCCTTGTTTTCCACAAAATATTTTGTGGAAAACAAGGGTGTTTTCCCCCAACTAAACGCACCCTTAATGTTTATACTCTCTTTGTCAGTTGGTGTCGATGGGCAGACGAAGATTTGAAAGAGACTTTCAACTCAGGTTCAGGATCTTAAAGGCACTTCTCTTCATTGGATTCCTTTCAATCATGACGGTTTTATTTGTTGTACGTGGCCTCACCATCAGCGACATATTTGCTGCGTTCCTTGCCTTTCTTCCAACAGGCTGGGCATTCATTTTGGTAAGTTGCCTTATGGCTTAGTAGCACTCTTAGGTTGTGAGTAGGTGTGGCAATATCAACTCGTTTACTAATAAATAGATATCCGGTTATGTTTATCTCTAACGGGTCAAACAGATTGATAATTGTCCCAAGTTTTTATACCTAGTAATGCATAAAAGTATAACAAAATCTGATATCATATTATTCAAATATTAAATTATGAATAGTATAATTTATGTTATCATCTTCATACATAAATTATACATAAAAACATCTAAAAAATTTAGACGATAAGTATTCTGGGTCAAGTTTAGCAATATTAGATAGTCAATTTGCTGAATAATCAAAATTATTTAAGCACGGGTGGAACTAGAGTCATGGTTTTATACTAATGTTGTTGGTTTTGTGCAACTATGAAGATCGGTCAAGCATGCAGACCTTGTGTAAAAGGCATAGGATTTTGGGATTCTATAATGGAGTTAGGACGTGCATATGAATGTGTGATGGGACTGGTGATTTTCATGCCTATTGTTATACTGTCGTTGTTTCCTTTCGTATCAGAGTTTCAAACTAGGCTGCTCTTTAACCAAGCATTCAGCAGAGGTCTCCAAATTTCAATGATTCTTGCTGGGAAGAAGGATAAAGACAAGACTCCTGCTACTCGATAGGCATATTTAGTTTGTTAGTAACCCAAAAGGAAGTTTTGAATTCTTTATATAGATACATAATTCTTTTCTAAGTAAAATGTAAATTATGAATTGATTTAAATACAAAGTTTATTTACAGGCATCATCTTCTTTTTTTCTCATATCATTTAGACCTCAAGAACAATTTTGGGTCAACAGATATAAGTGTCTTTCATTTTGTATTCTATAAAAATTGTTAAAAACAAACTCGAATTCTTCAAGACTAATCTGAGGCAAGGGGTTAAAGGTATTCTGTAGTGTAGGCAAATATAAATCATGACATTTTTACAATGAAGATAAAGCATCATCAAAGATCCACAAAACTCAAATTCTTACAGTCAGGAGTATTGACAACAAACACATGTCCAAGATGTCCTGGTTAAGCTCAAATCAAGCCTAAACATAAAACACCAAACCAATCAACACCACTTCTTACCAAAAGAAAACCCAAAAAGAAAAAAATAAACATATGATGCATCCACCATAAGAAGTAACAAAAATACAAGTAAAAAAAAGACTAATAACGTTTACCAAGAACTATACCGATGATGACCGATACCAATGCGAATCCCACGATGAACTTAAAGCTTGTGCCAAAAGAATCATTAGTGGCTTGAAGTTGTGTGTTTGATGTTGAGGGTGTAGATGCGGGTTCCACGCTTTTCTTGCTCTTGCGCTTCGATGGTGTTGTTGGGATTGAGCCTATATCCCTTGATGTTACCTCCTCCGTGACCTGTTATTACAATGTCAATATACCAAAATTAGCTATCTTTGGTGGGTGAAATAATCAATCTCGTATTAATCGTCACAAAATCTCATATCAAATGTAAAATACACACTTTTTAAGATCTTTTATCACAAGTATCAGACAATAGAATAGCTGATTAACATATAACTCCTATCATATATATAGCATTATATCTCTTTTAACTGTAACAATGACACCTTTTAAATGTTCATACGAGGTTAATTCTTAGATCCATACAGATGTAGAGTGTTACCTGTTCTTTCGCTTTAGCAGTGACCGCCTGCAAATTTTGTGTGAGATCTTTTTGTATTATATGATTGTGTCAAGAAACTATTATATAAGGTTATTGTGGTTGCATTATCCTGAATATATTTATGGATTAAAAACAGTGGCTAACCTGTTCAACGATGGTGTTCTGGGCTGCTGTTAGTGTTTCTTCCAGATTCTTTAGGCTGGTCTTTCCAGCATAATCTTGGATCTCTGCCTTGAGATTTTCAAGCTCAGTCTTTAGAGTCGTTTCATTAGATGTGTGTTCTTTCAGTTGTACTTCAAATGTAGCTATGATGTTCTGAAACTCCTTTTTAGCATTTTCATGTGTTTCATTCGGCATGTTGTTCTCTTCCATGAGTGATGATATCTATTGATGGAATAAGCCGCACCAAGTCAAAAGTAGTTATAACATAGGCATCCACGTAAACAATTCTTATAATGCCGAAATACACTTGATATATTAGAAGTGGCAAGAAAGGGGTGTTGAGTTAAGGTTCAAACCGGGTATATTGGATGTTAATTCATTAATCCATGTTTAGGGGTCGTAGTGTAATTAGTTTATGTATTTAGAGTCGTGTATGTAAAGTGTAAAGTATAGGGTCCTAGTGTGTCAAAAGTAAAGCCTATAACCGAATGACAGTTATTTTCAGTTATGGCAGTTAAACTTGAACCGTTGTGTCTGTTAGAATAGTTATAGTGTCGGTTAGAAAAGTATAAGTACCATGTAAACCAAGTCTGTAAAACTAATGATTGTTTAATAAATAAACTTAGTATATTTCCTTATTCAATTGTTCATAGAGAGAAACGAGAGACTAACAGTGGCATCAGAGCCAAAAGGTTCAGGGAACAGAGACAGAAAAAAGACCAACGATTCAGGGAATCGTTTTAGAGAAGAAAGACCAACGATTCAGGGAATCGTTCCTAGAAAAAGAAAAAAGAAATTGATTCAGGGAATCAATCAAGAAGAGAGAAAGACAGAGAAGAGTTTTGATTCAGAGGAATCAAACACGATTCGATTAAAGACAAGATCGAATCAGAGAACACAAAAGAGAAGAGAAATAAACGTACCGTATAAAGGAAGAAGCGCACAACCATTTTATTAGAAGGAAAACCAGAAGGACCGATTACAGAGTTTGCCCTAATTACGTGTAGAAGAAAGGAGGAAGGAAGCAGTAGCAGAAGTGGGTTTTTGTTAGGTGATAGAAAAGGAACGAAGTGTTTTATTTGGAAACAGAAAAAAAGAACGCCATTTTTTAAAAGCCCACAAGAGTTGAAAAGGCCCAAGGGAAATATACACAGGTTCCATTTTTTTACCTGTGATAGTTCTTTATTTCTCTATTAGTAGAATAGACGAGGATGTGAGCCCGCACGTTGCGGCGGGATTTTTGCATACGCAGTTTATAGAAGAAGAAACAGAAGCAAAAGGGAGGTGTTATACATTTCATAAGATTGCATATGTTTTGGGACATATTTGTGCTGTTATAGTTTAGAAGCACAAATATCTTACAAAACACGGACCATACGATGGTTACATATGCAAGTTCTAAAAGTAGCAGATGCTACGTGGTAGCAGCATCAGAGGTGTTAAATATTTACATTACAAACGGTAATAGAGATTTAGTGATATGAGCTTCAGTCTTGTTTTTTCTTGAGAACAGTTTTGCTCTTCATTTTCCCTGCCAATGAGCTTCCAGGTGTCGCTGCATTATTTTGAAAAAACAATTTAATCAGTATTTAGAGAAAAGAAAATAACATTATTGTAGAAGAACAGTGAAACTATGAATTATTTCTGCCAATTATGGACTGTTCAAGACCAATAATGTTATGGTAGTTTGTAAGGATATGAAAAAGCTGGCAATGCATATAAATGATGCATGTGACAATTTTTTGTAAGGTAGCTTGGTTATTTAAGGTAGGGCAGATATCTTTTGTTATACAACAACTAAGAAAACAAAATGTCTAGGCATCCTAAGTGTGCTAAACTTAGAGACGATGCAAATTCTAATAAGTGGTTAGAGATGTTGGTTTTTTACTGTCATCGGGCTTCGATTGAAGACATTCAAATTGCAAGGGAAATCAGTGAGCTGTCTATGAGATTGGTTCGCGTCATTACTGAAAGAGGTCGTTTAATTGAAGAATTGAAAACAGTTGAAAATACGTATGTGGAGAAAACTCTTGAGCATTTAAGGGAGAGTCAATCGAAAGATGATCAAAAGTTTATGCATATGGAAACGATAAAAGATGAATTGGATTTAAGTGCTCGTGATAAGGAGGTGTTTATCCTGAAACTTAAGGGCTTAATGGAGTTCTAAATATTGTTAACGGATTTGGATTGGTTATTTAGTGTTGTGCTAATGGCCAGAAGTTGATCTAGTTGTTTGGTTATGTTTAATATTATGGTTATGTCATGTTTCTATCCATCATTGTAAAATAGTGTATGCATGAATAAAACTTGGTGGTGAGTTTTCTTTTAGTTGTATTGGAAAAGCAATGTGACAAAATGACTATGAATGGTGTTAAATGAAATTGAAAGAGTTAGTAAATTATTAAAGTGGTGAAATGACAATTGATACAGGGAAAATGCATATGTCATGAAGGAGAATCAAAAAGAAATCGTGATAACTGTTTTGCAAATAAAGACATGTAATTAATTTGTTTTTATGCAATGAAAAGGCTACTGTATAAGGTGGTATTATTAACATTTTTTGCCTATTTAAGAAAGTTGAGAGGAGTTGATGATTTATAAGTTTTCAACAATAAAACCTGGAAATGATCTGGTGTGTGTGAGAGTTGTAGATGGAGATGGATGGATGGAGAGATTTCTGGAACGTGTATAAGGACGTAAGGTGGTTTTATCGTTTCACAGTGGTGGGCCGATTGGATCAGGCCGAAAAAAAAATGCGGGGAGCCCACATTGGGTTACTGTAGATAGAACGACGTAGTATTGGATGATAAATAATATATATATAGTAATAATAATGATAGTATGTATTTACTGAGATTACGTGGCTTTAATCAATGGAGATTTATTTAGTATCCAACTATTCCCTTAATCAACATAGGAGAGCCAAGACCATATCCAATGATACCAATATATGTATTTTATTTTGTCTCTTTAATCATTGAGAAACATAATATTTGTCATGGTATAAAAGAAAAAAGAAAAAAAACTTAAGGGTTAGACTATGATTTGATTATAAAAAAAATTACATCCTTAATAATAATAATAAATCAATATCTTCATTGGTTTAATGTAACTGTGATATGTTAGTTTGATTTACTATGTCGTGTATGATTATAATGGTAAACTACCTTCTTGGATCATGTGAATTACAAATTATCGCTTGTTTAATATATATAGAAATTCTTATTGAAAGTGTGATTCAGTATGAATTCTACTTGCTATTTTGATGCGGTATGTATTTGTTTCTTAGTTTATATAACTAATTGCGTTGCTTGATTTTAAGTATTCCGAAAATCTTTATTGTTAAATAATTATTCTGCATGAACTCTCTTGTTTGTTAGATGATTCGAACTTGTTAAAAGTAATCATGATTTGCGTATGACTCATCTATTACTATAATATGTTACCATGATATACATTGCTAAATGTATCTGCATGTGTTATTGATGATGTGAGTTCTTTTTGTTAGACTATATGTTTCAACTTGATATCAATACCCATATCTATATGTGTCACGTGGTTTACTCTATTTATTGTATTCAATTACGAGCTTGGATATTAGCTGGATATTATTTAAGTTTTTGTTGAAAATTTCACTCCTTGCTATCTAGATATATTATTTGTTGTATGTGTGTTTCATAGTATACTTTTTATATGAGATATTGCATGGTTGAAGTAAATGTAGTGATATACCTTATAAGATACATGCATGATGGCCTCTAAGATTATTAATATATGCTATATTAACATGAATAATAGATATCATTAGCTAGTTGGTGGTGTATACGTGTTATGCTATTAGTGCAACTCGATTATCCTTATGGATGTAAGACTAATCAGTCCATACTCATTATGTGATGTTTACGAAGTGGTTGATAATTGATTAATGATGCATGTATATATATGTGTTTACTAAATAGTATAACTTCACTTTGTTGAGCATATTTTATTCTTTAATAATGCTATAGGCTAATGTGTAATTACATTAAACTATGTGAATGACATAAAAGTGTTTATATAAATTTGATTGGAGAAACAAAGTATAAATCTGATGATGTATTAGTTTCTCCGTATCATTTGACTTTTAGATGTAACTGAAGTGCACATGAAGCACATGTGGTCATAAACCATGGTTTATGAGCCAATATTATTTTAATGAGTGGCATGACCGGTTAGACCATCCCGGGTCAATGATGATGCGAATGTAGAGAAGAACCATAAGTTTCTTCGATAGATTTGATTGTTCTCATTGGAAGTTAATTGTTCATCTGTTACCACCATATTAAAGTAAGGACTATGTCATATAAAGTTTTGGAAAAAATAAAAAGGGGATGTATTCAGGCCTATACATCTGCCGTATGGATCATTTTGAGTTTTAAAATCGATGCATCGTTAAAATGATCATCAAAGACGCAACTTAAAGTTAGCGTGATTCGTGTCTCTACTTATGAAATGCGAGCACTGTTTTCCAAATTAAATCATTGAGAATGGTGGTGAATACTTCCAAGTATTGGCCGATTATTAGAATAAGTGTTGAATATAAAAGTAGCCCATGTTCATACGCGAATTGCTTTTGTTGAAACGTTCATAAAACGTCTTCAGTTGATTGCAAAACCACTAATATTATGAGAACAAAAAGTATTAGTTTGTGGGGCATGTTATAAAATATGAATTCGCATCTTGCCAACAATTTAAATGACTTCTCCCCATTAGAATGGTTTTGGTCACGAACCATATGTTTCCCATATAAGAATTTTGTAAATGTGCGGTATATGTTTCTTGTAAATCCACCACAACGCACAATAATGGGATGTTGAAATGGATAATTCATTCAGGGGGAGAGAATGAGAATATGGAATGAATGATGATATAAATGTTGATCCTCATAGTAATGAATATGAACTTTAAGTTAAAGGGACAATTTATATTCCAGATCTAGTAATTGCCAGCATGTTTGTGACCTAAAGAAGTGACTAGATCATATAAATGCTGCTAATGCTCCAATTAAAATGTGTGTCCCAAAGGTACAACCAATGAATAGTAGTAAGTCTATGGCACGGCTGCAACATGATAGACTAATCGATTCCAAATAAAAGTCCTCGAATGAATAGATAAAATGGAGCAAGAAAATGAAGATGGTCAAATCGAGGTAATAAGACCCCATAATAGTCAAGAGACATTAGACATAAAGGTTATTGAAAAACCCCGAGTACATGAAAAACTATGAGATCTCAATGAATGATATATAACGAGGATGTGAGCCCGCGCATTTCGGCGGGATTTTGGCATACGCAGTTTATAGAAGAAGAAACAAAAGCAAAAGGGAGTTGTTATACATTTCATAAGATTGCATATGTTTTGGGACATATTTGTGCTGTTATAGTTTAGAAGCACAAATATCTTACAAAACACGGATCATACGTTGGTTACATATGCAAGTTCTAAAAGTAGCAAATGCTGCGTAGTAGTAGCAGCAGAGCTGTTAAATATTTACATTACAAACGGTAACAGAGATTCAGTGATATGAGCTTCAGTCTTGTTTTTTCTTGAGAACANTATACATTTCATAAGATTGCATATGTTTTGGGACATATTTGTGCTGTTATAGTTTAGAAGCACAAATATCTTACAAAACACGGATCATACGTTGGTTACATATGCAAGTTCTAAAAGTAGCAAATGCTGCGTAGTAGTAGCAGCAGAGCTGTTAAATATTTACATTACAAACGGTAACAGAGATTCAGTGATATGAGCTTCAGTCTTGTTTTTTCTTGAGAACAGTTTTGCTCTTCATTTTGGCTGCCAATGAGCTTCCAGGTATGGCTGCATTATTTAAAAAAAAACAATTTGATTAGTATTTAGAGAAAAGAAAATAGCATTATTGTAGAAGAACAGTGAAACCATGCATTATTTCTGGCAATCGTGGACTGTTGAAGACCAATAATGTTATGGTAGTTTGTAAGGATATGAAAAAGCTGGCAATGGATATAAATGATGCATGTGACAATTTTTTGTAGGCTAGTTTGGTTATTTAAGGTAGGTCAGATATCTTTTGTTATACAACAACTAAGAAAACACAATGCCTAGGCATCCTAAGTGTGCTAAACTTAGAGATGATGCAAATTCTAATAAGTGGCCAGAAATGCTGGTTTTTTACTGTCATCGGGCTTCGATTGAAGACATTCAAATTGCAAGGGAAATCAGCGAGCTGTCTATGAAACTGGTTCGGGTCATTACTGAAAGAGGTCGTTTAATTGAAGAATTGCAAACAATTGAAAATATGTATGTGGAGAAAACTTTTGAGCATTTAAGGGAGAGCCAATTGAAAGATGATCAAAAGTTTATGCATATGGAAACAATAAAAGATGAATTGGATTTAAGTGCTCGTGATAAGGATGTGTTTATCCTGAAACTTAAGGGCTTAATGGAGTTCTAAATATTGTTAACGGGTTTGGAATGCTTATTTAGTTTTGTGCTAGTGGCCAGAAGTTGATCTAGTTGTTTGGTTATGTTTAATATTATGGTTATGTGATGTTTGCATCCATCATTTTAAAGTAGTGTATGTATGAATAAAACTTGGTGGTGTGTTTTTTTTAGTTGTATTGTCGAATATTGGTTTCTGTGTTATGCTTGTGTGTAAGACTGTGGGTTTAATAGTTGGAAAAGCAATGTGACAAAATGGCAATGAATGGTGTTAAATGAAACTGAAAGAATCAGTAAATTATTAAAGTGGTGAAATGACAATTGATACAGGGAAAATGCAGATGTCATGAAGGAGAATCAAAAAGAAATCGTGGTAACTGTTTTGCGAATAAAGACATGTGATTAATTTGTTTTTATGCAATGAAAAGGCTACTGTATAAGGTGGTATTATTAACATTTTTTGCCTATTTAAGAAGGTTGAGAGGAGTTGATAATTTATAAGTTTTCGACAATGTCTAATCGTCCTATATGTGATTGGCTAAGGGCTGAGGCTAATTCAAATAATTGGTCAGAAATGTTGATCCTATACTGTCGGCAAAGTGCAATTGAAGATATTCAAATGGCACAGCAAATGAATGCATTATGTCAAAGGCTGCTTGGTGTTACTCATGAAAGGTTCACTTTTATTCAGGAGCCAGAGACTGTTGGAAATATGTATGCACAGAAAACTGCAGAGTATCTAAAAGAAGTGCAGGCGAAAGATGATCAAAAGATTATGCAGATGCGTATAATGGTTGGTGAATTGGAGCTTAATGCGCGTGATAAGGATATATTTATTCTGAAGCTTACAGGGGAGATGGATTTCTGAGTACTGGGGCAAAATGCAAGGCGGTGTTTGTTTATTGTAATTGTCTTATGCATGTTGTATTTTTACTTTTAGCAATGTAATGTTTGGAAAATGTGTGCTGAAGCTGGGTGTAAAATATTTGCTTCAATAAAACTGGCCAGCTTTGTGTAATAAGTAGTCATTTAAAGTCAAGAAACTAAGATGCTTACCTTTTGGCTTCTTTGGATCTGCTGTTTCATTTTGGAACAGTGCTCTTTTTGCTGTTTTGCGGGTAGTGTCAGCATCTGTTTTTTGGGTTAAATCTTCTTCAGCCCTTGCTTCGATAATTGTTGTTGGTGTTCCTGTGTTTAAACAATAAAAAAATTAATATTTGCATTTGCAAATGTATCTTTTAAATGTGAAAAAAATGGTGGATTAAATAATGATACTTGGATTTAGTTCTGCTGTTTTTGGTTGTTCATGTTGCTCGACATTTTCTTTCTCAATGTCTTTTGCTGTGTTTTCGCTGATCAGGTTTGCTTGCGGGGTTTGTTGATATGTTATTGCCAGGGGAGGTGCTGATGGGCCTAATTTATGTGAAAAAAAAATATGGTGTTTACAGATGTATATACTATTTTTAAATAATGCAAGGGCGCAAGTTAAATAACTTTACGTGTGTCTGAGTGTATTGCCAAAGCTGTTGGCTCCTTGTTTCTTTTTTTTTGTTGAAAACTTGATCGAGAATAAAACTGGTTGTTCTTGCGGTTTGGTTGAAATGGAATTGGAAAATATTTTTTGTACCTTCAAGTTGAAAGATTTGGATTGGTATTTCTTGTGGGTCTGGTGCTTTGTGCATGCTAAGCAATTCTGGGCATGAGTAGCCTGTCAGATCATCTGCTCCGGGTGTAAAGAAAGTGATTGGAGCTGTCGCAGATGGATCTGTGATAAAGCCTCTGAAATTGTACCTGTATATTAGGAATTATGTGAAAGAATTACGTAAAGTTGTTTTAATCTATTTTTGTTTGAAACTTCGTATAATTGTTGTTCCAAAAATAGTACACCTGTAGCAAGGTCCTTGTTGTTTGCCATGGTTAAAACAACGGTAGCGCCCATTTTCTTCGCTGACTTTGGAAAGACATTCATTGCAAGATATGTAAAACCACTCTCTTTTGACATCAATACCTGTTAAGGTTGCTTCAGAGGTAAACTACACTCCCTACAAATTACCATGGAAATGGTGAGACAATTGGTAAACTTTGTATGGGAAATTGTTGTTTGTTATAATGAAGGTACCTTGTAAGTTTGTGGATCTTGTTTCAACAGGGTTTTCAGAGGGAACCTGTTTCAAAACTTTTCTTTTTCAATATCTTCGTAGGGAGTTTTGCATATTCGCAGTGGTGGAGTTGTTTGGTGCTTTTGCATGTACCTGTTTAAGTTACTAAATTTAGAATAAAATTTCAACTGCTTTCAATATTTAGGTTCTAAGATTCTTACTGTGCTCTAAGCTGATGAACTTCCGGTATTTTTGGGTTTAGGTAAGAGTGAGTTGCTGATGTTGCTGTTAGTTGATAATCTGGCATCACATTGTTTAAACATGTATTAATAATATGTTGCTTATGCACAAAAGATTATAAAGGTCTTAAGTCAATACCTGTAAACCTTGTCACACGGCAAGAACTAACAGCAATTATAACTGGCTGTTCCATTGTGCTAATGTCGACATTTTCAAAAGTCTCAGCTAGATCATCCCACATTGTGAATTCTATGACAGTGCCACTGCAAAGATGAATTAATTGTCAAAAATATTGGACATTTTGGTGAACGCAAAAGTTTGCCAGTAAAGAATTTGTACTTCAAATTTTCAATGTCCACTTTTCTGTAGACAGTTTCTCCTTGGTCAGCATTGGTTTTGCGTATGACTTTGCCAACTGATCTTAGACACCCAATGTAATCTGCAATTTAAATAAGTGTAAGCATGTTTACATATCCATTTACTTTTGAATATTCAGATTTAAAATATTACCTGTGAGGATCGGGTATTTTATTTTTCCAGAGGGATCTTCTTTGGGTATTTTGGATTGAAGGTGGTTGTATGTCACAAACTTAAAGTAGTGGTATGGAATCTCTGGTGCCGTTATCTCATCAAATTTTGTGACTTTTCCAAACTTGAGACTTGTTCTGTTGTCAATTGTTTGCTGGTATGGGTTGGTTGGTTCACACACGAACTCTGAAATCCTATAGGTATTTCCAAGCTTAATTTTTGGGTCAAAGTGGGAAATTTCTCTGACATTCATGTTTGCCTGTATGGCATTGCCCTGTCGATGTTTATTTACTGTTATACAGTTGCAAGTAGTGAATGCATTGTTGTTTATAATACATGAGTTTTGACGTACCTCTCGGTCTATCAAGATACAGCAAAATGCAGTTTTAGTTTTTTTCCCATCCTTTTTAGAGTAAGTTGCTGAAATCCATTTTCTATATACTCTAGCTTCTAGCACTTTGTCAAAAGAGGTTGGTTTTAACTTGCTAATTGTTGCAATTTAGGATTTGGCGGTGCTTTCAACCAGTTCATGAGCAGGCGCAGCATTTGTATTTTCACTGATTTTGTCTTCACGTGGGCTTCCATTTCAGTAACTATTGCTTTCTCCATTTTGCTGTTAAAAAAGATAAAATAAGAATCAGTGATATAAAAAGTGGCAGTAAATAAGAATAACGCAAAGATAAAGCGTTTAACGAATATTACAGCACAGATGCGTATTGACAAAATGTTTGTGCATACGAGAGTTTTCAATGTACTTTTATGAATGCATGAGATATTAGGCTATAGTTGGGAATATAATATTTGACAAAACAATGCAGTGTGAAAAAGAAAATGACAAAAGCAAAGGGAAAATGGGAGAAAAAAAAGAAGGCATGATGAAAAATAAACCAACATAAAGGGGAAAAAAAGGAAAAAAAGGAAAAGAAGTGGAATAAAGATAAAAATAAGTAATATAATTGTGTTGTGGAAAAAGGTTTGGAACTTGAATCTTAGTTAAAAAGTCTTTGTAAACTATGTTCTTCGTCTCATTCGGTTTTCGATTTTCCTTCTGTTTCATAAGAACCTTCAACCCATGAGGAGATGTAGCTCTTGACAGAGCGACATATAACTGGCCATGACCAAAGACTGGTTCTGGAAGGTAGACGCCTATTTTATTGAGAGATTGTCCCAGGCTTTTGTTTATTGTCATGGCATAACAGACCTTAATTGGGAATTGGTGATGTTTCAACTAGAATGGAAGATTCGAGTCTGTGCGGATCAAAGGTATTCTGTGTATAAACACTTTTTCCCCAACCCTTGTCCCTGTGATGATTTGTACTTGAATAAGCTTTGACATTAAGTGTGTGACAATCATACGTGTTGCATTACACAAACCACCTGCCAAACTGACATTCCTCAACATCATCACTGGTGTTCCAACCTTTAGCTCTAATTCATGGGGTGGAAACCCTGGCAATTTAAAAGTGTTTAAATACTCAACAGGGTATAACATCTCTGTTTCGGCGCTACTATTATTAATTGGAATAGCTATGTCATGACTTGCATATGTTGTACTTTCGCCTTCAACCATTGACATAACATGTGAGTTAATAATATCCGCAGTTTCATTTTTTGGGCAGACAATCGCTTTTTGTTGGAGGGTCATTGCTGATGGAGTTTGCAACGTCGCTTTGTCATAGATAAAATCTATGAGCTTATCTAAACCATCTGCATCATCATGTATGCAATATGTATCTGGAATCTCAATCCATGCAGTATCCGTAGGATTTTCTTCATCTGGCTCACCAATTTTCCCATCACCAATATCTAAAAGCCATACTGCAAATGAATGTGCTAAGTTTTGCTCTTCTACGGTGAGATCTGAGCAAAATAGCCGCATGTTTTGTTTAAGGCTCATCAATCTAAAATGTGGCTAGAGATGCGATCTTGCGATAGATGAACCTATTATCTCCATTTTGGGTGCCCCTTTTTTCACTCGAAGTGTCTGCCGAAAATCACCGCCTAAAATAACTGTTTTGCCACCGAAAACAACATTAGGTGAATCTAATAGGTCTCTAAGAGTCCTATCTAATGTCTCAAAGCACTTGCGATCATTCATAGGCGCTTCATCCCAAATAATGGCATTTGTTTCTGCCAACAGGTCTCCTATATGAGTATTTTTCTTAATTTTGCACAGCGACTCATCTGTTAGTTCCAGCGGTAATTTAAACCTTGAATGTGCAGTTTGGCCTGATGGAAGAAGGAGCGAGGCAATTCCAAAAGAGGCAACTGCAAGGACAATTTTACCTTCATATCGCAGACTGCTTATAATAGCTTTCCACAAAAAAGTTTTCCTAGTGCCTCCATGACCATACACAAAAACCAACTCTTGTCGATTTCCTGCCGTAGCATTTATGATAAGGTCGTAAATTTCTCTCTGCTCTGCATTCAAGTTTGGAACTGCACTGTCTCTTTCTTTTGCTAGCTTTGCTCTATCATAATTCTTTTCTTCCATTAATAGGCGGTTGTTTAACTGTTCAAGCAACTCTGGTGGAGGTGGTTGGAGACCGTAGTTTCTGACTGATTTACCACAACTGCTTAGCAATATCTCAAGCTCATACAATATGTAACCTTGTAATTCAACATCATTGACGTGGTAGTTGGGAATACGAACATATTCTGAAACAACTCGTGAGATATCATGGCCCATATCTCGCCAATATTTGTCCCACAAATGCAATGGGTCTGCAATTTGACAATGAGTAAGAAGCTGAGCAAATAGAAATCTGAGCTCTGGTGATGATGCTGATATGCATGCTTCCCCAAGAGCTATATCCCATTCTCTGTCATTACCGAGCAAACCAAGAGCATTGCATGCAGCTCGATATGTAGGGTAAACAACACGGTTAACTTCTCGCACGTCTTTAAACCCTTTGCATCCTTTTTGATGACATAACAACTTTCTGAAGTAGAAAAGGTCTCCTGATGTTGGATGCACGTACGCCAGCCGACCAACAGAAGATTTTTTGTTTTTCCTTCTTGACCAAGCTTTGTTCTTCTCATACTAGACAAATTGCGACGGAAAGTCTAAGTATGTTAAATGGTATCCGTCTGTGTGCTCCATGTTGTAAGTAAACCATTCTGTAAGTGTTGTCATCTTTTTATCTGGTCGGTTGACAATCGCCTCCAAGTTATCGCCATCTCTAAAAGTTATATGTTGCATGTCTTCAAGGTGGACTGAAAGTATTTGCACCGCCGGTTCTCTGCTATGTATTTCAAACTTTAAAATTCTCCAGCATGCTTCGTGAGGGCAAACGAAACGACCGTCAATGAAATTTTGGATTTCGTCGATGCATGGACGCTGCTGGATTGCAGAAGTAGATGCATCACCAACAGACCTACTTACTTGTGCAAATATCCGATCCGTTCCTTTTGATATGTACTTAAAAAGGTATTTGATGAGCATACTCCATCCACAGTACTCAACATTAATGTGTGCTTGAAATGCTAAGCACAAAGAACGGTTATATGGGACGACATATGTGTTGTCAAGTTTCATATGGTGTTTAGTGATAGAAACCTCTGATTGCCTTCTTCGATAATGCACATGACCTTTCTCATCAAAAAAAGTGTTGTCATTAAACTTTTTAGGGAAATTTTTTTTGCAGACTTCGCCATCCATACACGGTGCATTTAAATTGGCTTTTCCGCAAGGACCATGCATCATCATCTCTGAAACAACTTTATACCCTTGTGGGTCAATTTTTGGATCTGGTAGCTCTGCCGAAATATACTGGTCAATATCTTCTGCAGCTTGTACTTTGGTTGAAGAAGATGTCCACAGGAGTGTATGACAATGTGGAAGACCACGTTTCTGGAACTCAATGGTGTACAATACTGTGTTACAAAGAATGACAGAACAAATATGAGTACAATAAGAGTTGGAAATGATGACAGACAAAAGGAAAAATGTAGCATTTGTTTTGGAATAACATGCACGTACCTCCTGTGACGGCCAAACGGGCGGCGACGTTTAAGAAACTTCACAAATAATTTAAGTTTTTGCTCAAACACCATGCAAACTATATCTGCTCTATCTAATGCAGTTAAATGAGGGAAAGTCGCCATGTATCGTTGAATTTCAGGCCAATTCACATTACACGTGAATGTTATGAAAAATTGCGGATTACCAAGCACACGACAAATTGCTAATGCATCCAAATAATGGCTGTACATATATCTTGGACCTCCAGTAAATGACGAAGGTAAAATAATTCTTGAACCGGCTTCCGAGCCATCACGATCGCCTCTTGAAACTGCATCGTATAATCCTGATAGATATTCTCCGCGAATGTCGTTTTGATGTGTCCTGTAAAAGTCCATCCTATTTTGCTCTATGCAGCAATACACACCAACGACATATTGCTGGAAAAGACGGCCTGTTCGGAAAAGCAGATCATACTGATCATGTCTTGGGTGCAACTGGTAAGTGTAAAACGCATTCATTGAAACTCTTTTCATCTTCTCATTTGGATCTGCAGATCGTAACTTTAATTTTGTATGGTATCCTGGTTGACCATAAATGAAAATAAGCGGAAACTGGAGTGACATATATGACTGATGAAGCTTGTTGATCCTTTTCGGTGGACCATCTTTGTACTCAATGATAACATCATAATCTAATTTGGTTGCGGGGCCACTATAAAAAACTATGGCTCCAAGAGCATCTGATGTAGGCAGCTCATAAGTACGTGCACCATCACCATTGTAGAGCCTCACCTTGAAATCTGGTACGTCAGCTTCTGCACATTTATCTCGCGCCCTTCTAAATATCTGCACCAACTCATTATGATGATCTAAAAATTGAATTAGACCTTCAACAATGGTTGGATCTAAAGCAGCTCTCTCAGAACCTTTAAATTGATTCATCCTATTTTGCACCTCATTGTGTGTGTCGTAGATATAGAGTTGTAAAAAACATGGGTCATCATCACCAGTAGGACACAATGACCCTATCCAATGATAAATTTGGCCGGAGACTTTAAAGACATAAGGGCCTCTGCCTTGGTTGATTATGTTATCAATTGTGGCTCCAAATGAAGTCATAGCAAACATCTGATTGTAAGCTCTTATATTGTGCATGAAATTTGGATCGGCAAGAAGGTTTTTGATGTATTCAGGTGGGTGTGGTTCAGGGTGCATCAAGACTCTACCACCTCTACAACACAAATGATATTCTGGTTGCCGACCGTAAGAATGATGTCCTTTGAGCCACTCACCATGCCAAAATGCAGCTTTGCAGTAACGGCAAGTGTAAGTGCAATCTCCCAAGTCTTCATAAACAGGAGGCGCATCTGCACGAACAAAATGATAAGTGTAAAACAAAAGTGATTAAAAAGTTACCAAAAAGTTTGTGCATATTGGATAATGTCTACCTCGATTTTTGCTAGTGGATGATTCTCCAACACAAACATTTGCACTATGAGCTGAATGATGGTGTGACCTGGTTGTTGGTCGCTGTTGTCGAACATGTCTTTTAGAGCTATTAGTAGGTGGTGTTGCTTCTCTATGATTTTGATGTACATGACTCGATGCATTAACCGTTTCTGCTGCAATAGTCCAATAGTGTGTCAACAAAGAGACATGTGTAAAGCCAACAATAAAACATCCTTTCTTTTGAATGACTAAAATACCATTATACTATGTACCTTCATTTATTTGCAGAGATGATTGTTCAACAACAGTAGTGGCAGTATTTGTTGAACTATGGAGTGGCAAACATTCCTTGCGCATACAATCTGGAACAATATTGGAACGCATTGCTGTTTTGCCTGCATTGTGGCATACATCTGCGCAAAAAACGCATATCAAACAACATGTATTCAAAGTAGAAGATAATACACAATTTTTTTCTCTATTAAAAATTTTGAAATGGGACACTCGCATGCACCTTTGTCTACTTGTAGAGGTGGTTGGTGAACTTTAGTAATCAGATGATCGGGGAAAGAAACAGTTGGTAAATCATTGCCCGACATACAACGTGCACTAACTTTATGTGCCTGGCCCTTTTTGCTACAATTTCGGTTACTTTTTGTTGTTTGATCAAGCCTCCCTGATTTCACCAAAGAAGAACACTTTTTAAAAGGCATACATTTATAGCAAAAGTCAAGACACATCCCTTGTTAACCCCATCAACTAAAATGGTATCAGGAAATGCATAACAAACTTTACCTCTGTTCGTTGTGTAAGCTGGCTGCCCATGCTGACAAATGGTACCATGATTAGCATTATCGGACTGACAATAGTATGTATGCTCTAAAGCCGTGCCAATGTGACTTTCCAACAGATGTTCTCCAATATTTAGTTTGCTCATGCTATTCTCAGCAGCATCAAAATGACAACTTGTAACCGACATTGCTTGCTTCAGTCGTTTAGATTTAAAAACACCAGGCAAGGTTAAAGATTGCTCAATTTGGTGGACATTCTCTTGCCCAACAGAACGAAGATCAACATTATTGTTATTTTGCTGTTGCACATTACCTATAGACAATGACGAAGGAAAAAATGTTACCACGACAACTCGCGAATGGCAGAAACATATGATAAGACAAATCTATAGCGAACAATAAATAGGCTAACCTTTACACAGACGGCTATCTCTCCTCAAAGGAGGATTACCAGATGCATCTATGCCAATGGCGTCATTTGAGGTTGAGCTTTCGCAAACATTTAGATGGGCATTTTTTATTTTTCGTTTCATAATGGGAAACAACAACACGAATATGAATGAGACGTGCGAAAAGAGGTAAGAAACTGACAGCACTAAAATTTTATACTGATGCATTATGATGAATGAATAATTTTTTAAAACATCATTTGCAAATACAATAAATAAGAGATTAACAAAAAAAAAGAAAAACAAAATTAGCAACTGATTTAAAAAAAAAAAAAANAAAAAAAAAAAAACAAAATTAAAACAAAAAAAAAAAAACAAAAAAAAAAAAAAAAAAAACAAAAAAAAAAAAAAAAAAAAAAAAAAAAAAAAAAAAAAAAAAAAAAAAAAAAAAAAAAAAAAAAAAAAAAGAGCAGCATAAAAGGGTATCAAAAATTACCAACTACAATAGACGATCCGAAAGAAACACAGATGTGGTTTTTTTTTAGATCCAACGACAAAGGAGATGGTCTAAAGTAGGTACATTGAGAAGAAAATGTGGCTAACAATGCCCCAAATACTGTTGGAGTTACAAATGGCTCGCCCCAAAACACAAAAGGAATAAAATATGCGTTTCACTGTTCAATCGACAGTAACTATACTCACAAAAACACTGTAGATCCCCGAAAAGTAGATGGGTCGGAGCCACTCGCCGGTGCATGGTTCATCGGAGACGGATCACTAAAAAAGGAAGAGTGTGTGAGTGCGTATGCACAGTCCGGGTCATAAGGTAAGTTACCACATTTGCTTTCGGGTCTTTAATGGGCCGGTTTAAAAACAAAATGGGCTAGCATGCCCGGGTGTTAGTATATTGATATAATTTTACAATTTGCCTTAGGAAAACATTAGAATTGTTTGAGAATTAATTGTGGTTAGATAAGAAAACTTAAGTTCGACTGCTATTAAGATTATATTGGTTTTAGAAGTTGCATATTATTATTGTGGTTAGAAAGAAGGATTTAAGGTCGACTATTATTAGAAGTATATTGGTTTTTAGAAGAAAATTAAATCGAAGGATATGACGGGAGATAAAAACGAAAATAGAATTGTTTTCACCACATCGTTACCATCATATCAATGCCCCGTTTTAAACAATACGAATTATACATTGTGGGCATTAAGAATGAAAAAGATATTGTTGGCAAATAGAGTATGGGATTTAGTAGAAGGAGTAAGTACATCAAAAGAGATTGATGTAAAGAAGGATAGTTCGGCGTCAGCATACCTATTTCAAG
>LBNU01008982.1:40163-52412 GCA_014162995.1 Artemisia annua
TATGGGGGTAATAATGTGGTTCTTCCCCATTACTCCATTACACTAGTACTTTACCCATGAGTCCCAATCGTCCCAAAACAATATGTACAAGGATATGACTTAACTTAGCAACCATGTAATTGACTAGATAATTAACTAAGGGTTTAACAAATGTTTTCACAATAATGCACCAAAGGTGGGTGCATACAAGGTAGGCTAAGGTGATTTGGGTGTACATTTAGTGGGGTGTAAACAAATTCTCACTTTGAGTAAGATGCTCAAAGATCGAAACGAAAGGATAGGCTCGGAGGGGTGTACTAGGGGTATCGTGTACCAAAAATGGATACAACGCAAAGGGCGTGGGAGAATTACTTGACCAATGAAGTCAAAGTAATTATAATCAAAAATACGGGTGTAAAACAATGGGTTAATCCTAATGCCTCTTATCATGTAGTTAATCTTAACTACACGAATGTAGTCTCACTTGTGGATTTGAGATGGTCCTAACGCAAGTTCTAGTATCTAAATGCTACCGGTACTCAAATCATAGCACCAAAGATGGGTGCTTTTCCTACCAATTCTAGGGGCGAACCTTACATATTTGGGGTGGAAAATTTTTTAGTGGTACAGTTTTTGTGCTAGTCATACAATTTCCTATCCATGAGACGCTCATTAAGATCAAGGTTTCACTTCTAAATGTTGTAAAAAAAATTTAAATTGGCGCTAAAATTGCCCTAACAAATATTTCTCTTGGTTTTATTACAAATTTATTATCAAATAAAGCAAAACATCAAGCGCAAGTGTATTCTCAACAGTGCCTTCATTTACCCCCCTTACACTTAAACCGAACATTGTTCCCAATGTTCAAATAGAAGATGTAAAAGTAAATAAAATAAAAGAATGAAATCAAATACTCCCCTGAATCGTTTGATGTGGATAGTGAGGTAACACGGTTAGATCTTCTTCCAAGAAAGACGAGCGTTCAAAGCTTCCCTTCCAAAATAATAGACGTCTTCTTGTCCAAAATAACCTGTTAACCTGAAAAAGATAAAGGCCAACCTCGCGTAAAATCGGCGGTAAAATCTACATAATAAGATATAATGCTTGTGGAATGAATATTTTGCAGAATTCCTGGAGATTATAAGTTAAAGAATTGACAAAACTTTTTAGGTTTCCGGAAAAATACAAAACTTTCAAAAATTGCAGAAAATTATAACCTGACGCCGTCAGGTGTTAATCCTGACGCCGTCAGAAAGTTCTGACAGAATTCTCATGTTAAGCTTCCGGGAAAAATTCTGGAAAAACTAGATCTTACTTCCTGGAATTCCTGCAAAAATTCATTATGACTCGATACAAGCATTTGACTCAAACAAATACTAATATGTATGTTAATTTCATTGTTATGATTCATGTTCATTCGTTCTTTATAAACCGATTTAGATTTCCCTTACACTTAGCTTTTGCAAAATACCTTTATATGTAGTTAAGACGAAGTTAAAAACAAAATAAAGCATTTTCACAATTTAGTTTGAAGCATGAATCAATAACAAGAAATATAACTTACATACGGAAACAAATAAAATCAAATAAACACACAAAAACAAACAAAACATGGGTTGCCTCCCAAGAAGCGCTTTTCTTTATTTACGAGTCTTGTAGCTAGACTCAAAGTCACCGTACGTTACGTGACTTCGTCGTTGGTCTCGGTTCCTAAGTCATCCTCTTTTCCGGTTTTGTATTCGGGCCCTAAGTTCAAACAATCCTTATAGAAACCGAAAATCCTTTTCATGACATAGTCTACTCCCCTACGTCTATCCTCATCATTCCTATAGTAAACCGCTTGTTTGAGCTCCTTCTCAACGTTTGACAAGTGTTGGTATTGCTCTATCTTATACGGCATTTGGTAGTTCACCTCATCGGTCTCATCCTTAAATGTGACTATCCCTAAGGAAGGTTCATGAGTCATTCTAGAGACCTCGATAAATGGTTTGCCTAAGACTACTTGGGTCACACTTGCATCGATTATTGGGCGGATATCTTCTACAATCACAAAGTCGGTGACATAGGTAAAGTTTCCTACATAAACCGGTAATCCTTTAACTCTTCCCGTGAAGTTACTAATCCATCCCTTATCGGGAAACACTCTATACCCTAGTTGACTTTTCATTATCAAATTGTATTGAGCTCTAGTCATGATGTTAATGGGTGATCTAGGGTCAATGTACGCTTTCCAAATATGCAAATGCCCGATGTTGCATGGTATGTTGAGATTAGATGGATCGCCCACCTTGAAAATTGGGTTACCTAGGATGTATGGGGTCTCGGAGTCATCGAATAGATTCTTATGATATGCTCGCTCTTCCTTAGTGGGTAACCTATTGAAGTAATCCTCCTCCTCTACTTCTTCTATTTCGCTAACCTTAGCCTTCCTATCATCCTCTAATTCCTTACTCTCATCCTTTGATTCACTATCATTCTCACTCCTATCAATTGGTCTAATGGTCACAACGTTGACGAAGTGGACATGTTTGGATGAAGAGGGGTCCTTGATTTGTGGTTCGCTATTGGTGTTTCTAGCGTCCTTTTGTGGGGGTGATAGCACTTGGTTGTTGAGGGCTTTCAACAAGTTGTCAATTTTATTGGTCATCTCTACTTGTTGTTGATTGAATTCGGATGTGAATTTAGCTATGCGAGCTTCTTGAGATGCCATAAAATTGGACATCAATCCTTCAAAGTTGTTGGTACTACCATAGTTGTTGGAAGGATTGTTGTTGAAGGTACGGTTTGAGGAATTACCGTTGGGTTGAAACCGGTTAGGTGGGTTGGAAGAATTGTTTTGGGGTGCGTTTTGGTTTGACTTCCACCTAAGGTTGGGGTGATTTTTCCATGAGGGGTTGTATGAATCTCCGTAAGGGTTTGGCTCGGGTTTGAAAGTGTACCACTTATCTCCCGCTCCGTCGGTACGCGTGGATGCGTAGTCCGCAAAAGCTTGTTCGGGGAGTTCCATGCAATCACGAGTGTCGTGGGGACCACTACATAATTCGCACGAAGAAGTGATTTTGTTCACTTGGCTTGAAGGTTTAGGAGCTTCGTAGGATTTCATGAGAAACTTGACTTGGTCTTCAAGTTCTATGATCCTACGGTCGGAAGTGCTTGAATTATTCGAAGGCAAAGATATTGCCTTGACCGTTTTATTCAAATCACGGGGATCATTCCAACTTTCGTTGTCATATAGAGCAAGATCTTCTAGGAGATCCCATGATTGTTCCGCACTTAGATCACGTAGCTTGCCACCGGCCGCTTGGTCAATGGTTTGCCTCGTGTGGAGATTGATGTGGTCATAGAAGATTTGGACTTGGAGCCAAAGGTCTATGCCATGATGAGGGACTTTTTGGAGTAAGTCCTTGAATCGAGTCCATGCCTCGTAGAGGGTTTCGCCTTGGCGTTGTTGGAACGCCAAGATATCATTCCTTAGCTTGGTAGTTCTCCCCGGTGGGAAAAATTGAGCAAGGAAACGAGTTGTGAGATCGTCCCAAGAGGTGATGGATCCTGCGGGAAGTCGCTCAAGCCATTGACTAGCTTGGTCCCGTAGAGAGAATTGGAAGAGACGCAATCGGGTCGTCTCTCGAGTTGCAACATCAAGGTCTATGGAATCTACGATTTTGAGGAAATCCTTGAGATGTTGGTTTGGATCTTCGGAACGAAGTCCATGGAATGCGCATCCGCTTTGCACCAACCGGATGGTGTCGGATCGCAAGGGAGTGACATTGGCTCCTTGAGTGAGCTCAATGGTGTTTCGATAGCCAAGGTGGCTAGGTCGGGAATACTCTCCTAAGGTGCGGGGTCTAGGAGGTTGGTTTGGTTGTGGTGGGTGGTTTGGTTGAATTGGGTTGTTGGGATCAAGGATGTTACCACCTTCCATGATGGCGGATGGTAAAGATTACGAACAAAAACACGAAGAAAAAGATAGACTAAAGAAATCCTAGAAAAAGAAAATAAAAATCTCACTAGAAAGGAATCTAGTGAGTAGACCTAAAGAAATAAAAATTCTACCTAAACAATAACTATTCCCCGGCAGCGGCGCCAAAAACTTGATGCGTGGTTTTGTGACCTTACAACAGGTTTTACCTCTCGAGGGATCTCAAGAGGCTTACAACCCCACCAGGCAGTGTACCTGACCGATGTAGTATAGGATAGTGGTAAGTACGGGGGATTGATCGTTCTCTCACAGGGAATAGTGTTCGTTAGGATAGAAAAACTACTCTAATAGGTCTAAGGGTGGAAGGAAGATTCTTTTTGTATTTTTATGTTTTATGGAAAGCAAGTAAAATCTCGGTTTTGGAAGAAGGGCGGAATTAGTTGCTAGTCAACTAACCCAAGTTTACTACTTATGCAAATTAAAATAAAATAAATATCTAAACTATTGTGGTTGTGAAAACAATATGGAGAAAGTTGTGTTTACTTAGATTTCATTACTCCCTAACTATCTTTTACCGGTTAATTGATATGTATGTTACTTGTGTGGATGAAGGGTGTATTCCTAATAACTCATGGAGTGGCATACATATCTCTCCAATTCTATGAGCTCTTATCTCGCCCTATGCCATGCACGGCACAACCATAGGGGTTGTAAACAGTGGCTCATGCGTTAAATACTACCTTAATAGCCTAGTATGCCTTGGCTACATGTTTCCCAAGACGTTCAAGCACGTTACCATAAAGGAGGTTGGCCAGTTTTCTTGAGCCTAACATTGATGGAACAATCATCCCAACAAACAACAACACACACCAATTAACCAATAATTAATAGTTAGGTTTCATTAGATCTAAGCAAACACTAGAGAATTTAGCTACACATGTTAATTAAAAGACAAGCAAAAGAGATAATCAACCAACACATAGACATATTGATTGAATTAAAGTGAAGACTTATCTTTAATTAAGCATGAGGGTTCCAAGGGTTGGAAACCCTAAAAAGTACAGAAAATTCGTCTTTAGGGTTTGCCCTAAAAGTTCTCCACAAAGTTCCACACTAATGAATGAAAATTAGAAAACTATATATAGATTTTACACTCTGACGGCGTCAGGTTATAAGGGCTGACGCCGTCAGCTCGCCGCCATTAGGTTTCTCGGATGGCCTAGATCCACTTCTGACGCCGTCACCTTATAAATCCTTCTGGGCCGTCACTCTTTAACTTTACTCCTGACGGCCTACTTTTCCTAACACCTGACGGCGTCAGGTGTTAATTCCAAAATTTCCTCTGGCCCGTCATTTGAAAATTGGATTCCACTCTTTTGTCAAGGCTTTCTGACGGCGTCACCTTGTGACTTCTGACGCCGTCAGGTTGTAAATCTTCATCTTTTGAGACTTTGTCGTTTTCTTCACTTTTATGCTCCAAAAACGTCCGAATATGCATGTTTTCCAGAATTCCTCTCAAAAGTACCTAAAATGACAAAAGGAACGATTTAGGGCAATATTTGATCACATTTATACGAATTAGGGCTTAAATGACCCCCTAAAAGCGTAACACTTTTCGTCTCATCAAATACCCTTACACTTGAGATTTGCTTGTCCTCAAGCAAATGAGCTTTTATTCCAATCAAAATATGAGTTAGGGGTCATTTAACACGAATATAAAAGTAATTACAACAAATAGTTATTAGACCCTAATCATAACAAGCACGGAAATCATACACTAGCACCTCACAAATAGTGTTTGGATTCTCACATCTCTCAAATGTCATAAAGTTTATATCTCATAAATGGAAACGGAAAATAACACTCACTACCTGTCATAGCAAATAGATTACCATAGGCTTGGGAAAGGATCAATTACTCCTCCACTAGGCGTAAGCACCTAAGATAAACTATCAAAGAGGGCTTTATAAAGGGTTGTAACGTAAGGTGTAGGGATATGATAACACGGTTTGGTTGGAATAAAGGGTATTTTAGTGGTGGCGAGTTAATTATCATGATCAAATACATGCACTCTACATCGTTGCTTAAGTCAAGACTCGACTCAATCTTAGTCTAAAAATGAAATAACAAAAACTAAAAAGGAACATAAAAGGAAACGGGATGGTAGTCCGTATGTTTTTCTTCTTTCTTTTTCATATTTTTTTGTATTTTTCTTGATTTTTCGATTTTTTTTTCATACACTCTTGCCCTACCATCCAAAATAATACATCATAGGGGATTTGCATTCCCCTTACACTTGAATCTTTACATAACTTTACAATCACTATTCTAATGACTCGAATTAAGATAATCGAAAAACTTGGAGTACTTTTTAAATATTTAGCACGTATGGGGGTAATAATGTTGTTCTTCCCCATTACTTCATTACACTAGTACTTTACCCATGAGTCCCAATCGTCCCAAAACAATATGTACAAGGATATGACTTAACTTAGCAACCATGTAATTGACCGGATAATTAACTAAGGGTTTAACAAATGTTTTCACAATAATGCACCAAAGGTGGGTGCATACAAGGTAGGCTAAGGCGATTTGGGTGTACATTTAGTGGGGTGTAAACAAATTCTCACTTTGAGTAAGATGCTCAAAGGTCGAAACGAAAGGATAGGCTCGGAGGGGTGTACTAGGGGTATCGTGTACCAAAAATGGATACAACGCAAAGGGTGTGGGAGAATTACTTGACCAATGAAGTCAATGTAATTATAACAAATATACGGGTGTAAAACAATGGGTTAATCCTAATGCCTCTTATCATGTAGTAAATCTTAACTACACGAATGTAGTCTCACTTGTGGATTTGAGATGGTCCTAACGCAAGTTCTAGAATCTAAATACTACCGGTACTCACATCATAGCACCAAAGATGGATGCTTTTCCTACCAATTCTAGGGGCGAACCTCACATATTTGGGGTGGAAAATTTTTTAGTGGTACGGTTTTGTGCTAGTCATACAATTTCCTATCCATGAGACGCTCATTAAGATCAAGGTTTCACTTCTAAATGTTGTAAAAAATTTTAAATTGGCGCTAAAATTGCCCTAACAAACATTTCTCTTGGTTTTATTACAAATTTACTATCAAACAAAGCAAAACATCAAGCGTAAGTATATTCTCAACGGTGCTTTCATTTACCCCCCTTACACTTAAACCGAACATTGTCCCCAATGTTCAAATAAAAGACGTAAAAGTAAATAAGATGAAAGAATGAAATCAAATACTCCCCTGAATCGTTTGTTGTGGATAATGATGTAACATGGTTAGATCTTCTTCCAAGATAGACGAACGTTCAAAGCTTCCCTTCCAAAATAATAAACGTCTTCTTGTCCAAAATAACCTGTTAACCTGAAAAAGATAAAGGCCAACCTCGCGTAAAATCGGCGGTAAAATCTACATAATAAGATATAATGCTTGTGGAATGAATATTTTGCAGAATTCCTGGAGATTATAAGTTAAAGAATTGACAAAACTTTTTAGGTTTCCGGAAAAATACAAAACTTTCAAAAATTGCAGAAAATTATAACCTGACGCCGTCAGGTGTTAACCCTGACGCCGTCAGAAAGTTCTGACAGAATTCTCATGTTAAGTTTCCGGGAAAAATTCTGGAAAAACTAGATCTTACTTCCTGGAATTCCTGCAAAAATTCATTATGACTCGATACAAGCATTTGACTCAAACAAATACTAATATGTATGTTAATTTCATTGTTATGATTCATGTTCATTCGTTCTTTATAAACCGATTTAGATTTCCCTTACACTTAGCTTTTGCAAAATACCTTTATATGTAGTTAAGACGAAGTTAAAAACAAAATAAAGCATTTTCACAATTTAGTTTGAAGCATGAATCAATAACAAGAAATATAACTTACATACGGAAACAAATAAAATCAAATAAACACACAAAAACACACAAAACATGGGTTGCCTCCCAAGAAGCGCTTTTCTTTATTTACGAGTCTTGTAGCTAGACTCAAAGTCACCCTATCCGACATAGGTGAGTTCCGCATCGAGGATATCCTTAGGGTTGATTTTGGTTGGAAGTTTCCTATCGGTGCGTTTAGTGAAGTATGACCTCTCAAAATTCTCTCCATCCGGGTCATATAAAGTTATCTTAATGTGCCACGATCCATCTCCTTCCTTAGGTGGCTTTTTCCAATCCCATTTGTGCTTATCACCTTCGCTTTTCCACTTATTCATGGCTAGGTTGATTGGCAAAACTCCTAGGAAGTCGGTCATCTTTCTAAAAACTAGGGGATCTTCAAAGGGATCTAGTTCGGTGTCCCTAGCTAAAAGTTGTTCTACCGTTTGTGTTCGGTTTACAAATTCTTCTTCTAGGTAGAATGGGCGTTGGGGTCCTATAAAGTCTCCTTCTAACCATGGTCCGTATCTAGAGGTCTTCCTATCGGGGGGTTCCTCAATGGTGTCATAGGCATGTTTCTTAACATCATAAACCGACCAAGTTTCTCCTTCTCCTACCGCTATCTTGGATTTCTTACAATCAATCATAGCACTAGCGGTGGCTAGAAATCCTCTTCCTATCAACAAGGGGCATGTGGGGTCGCTAACCATATCGAGGACGTGGAAATCGGCTAGCATTGTTAACTTTCCTATGTGAACTATCACGTCCTTTACTACTCCTACCGGGTATGCTACGCTTCCATCCGCTAACCCTATTATTACCTCGGTCTCTTCTAGCTTTCCTAGTTTGAGGGTGGTGTAGAGAGGTAGTGGAAGTAAGTTGAGGCTAGATCCAAGATCGGCTAGTGTGTCATAAGCTTCCGAATTACCAATCTTACATGGTAGGACAAATAGACCCGGATCATCTAACTTCTTAGGTAGTTTGTTTCGAACGAAGGCGGTCCCTTTCTCACCTAATTTGAGCTTCTTCTCATATTTTTCTAATAGGGCGTTATAGTAGGGGGCTCGTTCTAACACATCAATAACCGGACGTTCAAGGTGGAGTTCCTTGAATTCTTCGTCGAGGTCTTGTGTGGGGGGTGTTTCAACTATGTTATCGACCGATTTGGTGTTGGATGCCTTACTCTCGTGGTCTTTTTGAGGGATTTGGGTTTGTTTGAAACACGTGCTCATGGCGTTGACCGAATAGTATTGTGGGCAAGAACTAGGGGACGAAACCGAAGAAATGGAGTTAACGTTTAGTTTCGGGTTCTTGACCGTGTCGCTCGGGAGGGCTCCCATCTCTCGGTCATTGAGAATCTTCAACAAGGAATCGATTTTATCGGTCATCTCGCTTTGCTTTTGTTTGAACTCGGATTCAAACTTGGATATACGAGCTTCTTGAGATGCCATAAATTTCGACATCAATCCTTCAAAGTTGTTGGTACTACCATAGTTGTTGGAAGGATTGTTGTTGAGGGTACGGTTTGAGGAAGGACCGTTGGATTGAAACCGATTAGGTGGGTTGGAAGAATTGTTTTAGGGCGCGTTTTGGTTTGACTTCCACCTAAGGTTGGGGTGATTTTTCCATGAGGGGTTGTACGAATCTCCGTAAGGGTTTGGCTCGGGTTTGAAAGTGTACCACTTGTCTCCCGCTCCGTCGGTACGCGTGGATGCGTAGTCCGCAAAAGCTTGTTCGGGGAGTTCCATGCAATCAAGAGTGTCGTGGGGACTATTACATAATTCGCACGAAGAAGTGATTTTGTTCACTTGGCTTGAAGGTTTAGGAGCTTCGTAGGATTTCATGAGAAACTTGACTTGGTCCTCAAGTTCTATGATCCTACGGTAGGAAGTGCTTGAATTATTCGAAGGCAAAGATATTGCCTTGACCGTTTTATTCAAATCACAGGGACCGTTCCAACTTTCGTTGTCATAAAGAGCAAGATCTTTGATATGTGCTATTTTACACATACTTTTGACCTTAGTTTAAGTGTTATATAGACCAAACACTAACGTTAAATGCCAAAGATATCGTGTTTTTGTGTTTGTGATCGTGCAGGGACGGATATTGCATAAATAGCACAAAAGTCAACCGAAAAGCCTAAAACGAACACAAGATGTGGAAAAGTGTCACAAAGCCGAGTCAATGATGAAATCTACTCAAGGAAAGCCCAAGTCGACAAAGTTATTTCTTAAAAGCTCAAAAAGATGGAAGAAACGCTTAATCAAAGTTGAAAGATATTCATGATAAGAAGCTTTCCAAAATTGAGCTAGTGAACGTTTTTACATCTTTGAAGACCTTTGAGATACGAGTCAACTTAAATCCTCAAGTTACCGAGTGTTACGTTTTATATCTAAGAACGTTTAATAGTTGTAACAAGTTTTAGTGTTCTTTTCATGAATTGTAAAGGTTCAAGGGCTTAAGTTACAACATTGTCAAAACTTTAGAAGCTCTTGGCCTATAAATAGAAGCTTTAGCCTCATTGTGAAGGTTGGTTAGCTTTAGGTTAGTTTTAGGAGTAGCTTAGGTGTAGTGTAGTTTTATTTCATGTCTTAGTGTAACTTTTATTTTGAGTTCAAGCTTTTTACTAGTGTTATTTCTAGCTTATTCTCGCGCTCTTTAATCTTTATTTTGTTTAATCTTTACAAGCTTTTCTTTTAATCTTTTCTACAAGCTTTTTTTTTTATTTTCTTTGTCAACTTTGCATGTTTTTAGTTTCAAGTGATAAGATACACAAATAAGCTAGGCTTCCAAAAGAAGCCGTGGCTTGTTTGCTTATTTTTGAGCTTATTTTAGTGTCTTTACATTTTATTTACCAAGTTTTTACAAGTCTTATTTATTTATTTTTATAAAATTTATGTCACGTTAAATGTTTAAGAGTCCAGTGAGTTTAGTTTTTAGGGTTTAGTAGCGAGTTTGATATTTTAGGGTTTAATAGCGAGTTTGTTTTTTTTTTTTTTTTTTTTAAATAGCGAGTTTAGTTTTTTTAGGTCTAGCGAGTTAGGAGGTTTTGTATGAGCTAGCGAGTTTGGTCCCAAGTTCTTAGCGAGTTTGGAATTTGTCTACACCCTAGCGAGTATGGACTTCAAGAAGCTAGCGAGTATGGTTTGCAAGCCCTAGCGAGTTTGGGGCCTAAAAACCTAGCGAGTATGGGACTTAACCCCTAGCGAGTATGGGAAACAACTCTAGCGAGTTTGTGTCTAGTTTTAGGCTTAGCGAGTTTCATTTTTGAGTAGTCCTAGCGAGTTTGGTTTTCTAGATCATGATAGCGAGTTTGATTTTTTTGTCCAAGTTTATTTTGAGTCGTGTCTTATTTTCTTCTCCTCTTTTCTTATTTCTTTTACAAGTCGAGTAAGACTTTTATTTCCCCTCATCGTTCATCGAGTGAGGTTTTTATTTTCTTAATTCTAAACGTTATGCTGTCGAATTTTCTTTAAAATCTTTTTAGTGTCTTTTACTTATTAAAGTCTTTCGTCTTTAGTTTTTAGTTTTAAATTTTAATTACTTTTAATGTTTTACAAGTCTTTAATTTTCTTTATCGCTTTAAGTTTTTAATATGAGTCTCGAGTAGTTTTTAAAACGTGTTTGCTTAGTAGCTCGAGTTTGTGAGTTAAGTAAGAGCTTAAACGTTTGTGATAAGTAATCGAAAGATTGCTTAGACGTGTGAGTTAATTATTCGAAGACGAAATCTTTGAACGATTAGTTCACTCGTCTTGAGTTAATATCTTTTCAAAAGATTAATCAACAACTAATCTCGAGAAAGGAGAATAACTCGTTGCAAACTTTTACCTCAAGCTTGATAAACTTATTCGCGTCGCTTTGCAAACACATTGTCTTTTAAATTCATTTACCGTTTTATTTACTTATCGCTTTCATTTACCGCTTTCTTTAGTCATTTTACTCATGCAACTTTACTTGTTTTCTTATTTAATGTCGTTTTACCGCTTTCCTTTACTTTAACTTGTCGTTGTAGTATAAACAAAACAAAATCTTCTTTTTTAACCAATTCATCACACATATCTCACGGTCTTGAGTGACGAGATCCATATTCAACCCTCGTTGGGACAACGATACCCGTGGTTTGAGCTTGTACTTTGCTAGTTCCGCGACTTATCAATCTTCTAGGAGATCCCATGATTGTTCCGCACTTAGATCACGTAGCTTGCCACCGGCCGCTTGGTCAATGGTTTGCCTTATGTGGAGATTGATGTGGTCAAAGAAGATTTGGACTTGGAGCCAAAGGTCTATGCCATGATGAGGGACTTTTTGGAGTAAGTCCTTGAATCGAGTCCATGCCTCGTAGAGGGTTTCGCCTTGGCATTGTTGGAACGCCAAGATATCATTCCTTAGCTTGGTAGTTCTCCCCGGTGGGAAAAATTGAGCAAGGAAACGAGT
>LBNU01008982.1:75135-89381 GCA_014162995.1 Artemisia annua
AAAAAAAAAAAAAAAAAAAAAAAAAAAAAAAAAAAAAAAAAAAAAAATAAAAAAATCAAGAATAATAACATGAACAATGACATAAAACTAATGGTTTATATTGGCTTGAATGCTGACGATGGTATATGATAATGTTGAGAAGAAGATAACTTAGGATTAGAGGAAAGTAGTTACTCTTCACTTGGCATAAGCTGCATGACGCTTTCAAAGTGATTTATCTATTTATGGCGTTTTCATGTAGCATAAAAATTAGTTTCTAATGATTGGGTAAAATGAAATTGTAAATCCTTAATTTGGCAAAACACTTGGACCGAAAGCAAGTTCAAACACCATGTCACACGGCCTGTTTTGTTAATACTAAATATGGCTATCAACATTACGTAATCATTTTACGAAAGCAATGCAATACCAGTGAAAAACAACTTAGTTACCTATTTCTCGCCAATGCTCAGCAAGCTTTTGATTCAGATTTTCTTTTGTTAGTCTACCCTTAGTGATTTCATGAACCAGACTCTCACGCTCGGGATCATCAAGAAGGATATCATCATTTTCAACTATGTCATGCAATATTTCATAGATCATATCCACAACAATGGAAGGATCACTATAGAAAGAAATTTATAGACTATATTAGCTCAATTAACAAGTTAATTTTTTAGATAAAACTTGCTTATGGTGTAACACTCACATGTAAGGTATTGCACTGCTTCTCTTCTTTCGCTGCTTATGAGCCTTCTTCTTTCGCTGCTTAGCCTGAATTTCAAGTATCGAGATCACAAAAAGCTCATTGACAGCATTTCAACACTAGAATAGTTGTAAACTTTATAATTTAAAACAACTCTAATTTCATCATCTCAATGCTTAAAGCTCATTGTAAACTTTATAACAGATGATGATGGTGCCTAATCAGGGTAGATAATGTGTCTCATTATAGTGCTTTAGTAGGGAAATTGCTTTACCTTACTATAAGGAGACCACCTCACCTAAATGCTCTAACCAAGGTCCTAAGATGTATGAAATCCTGTCCAGGTCAAGGTCTCTTATTTCCAACAAACACAAGCCTAAACCTCAAAGCCTTTTGTGAACAATCAAAGAAACAACCAAGTTCAACCTAGCACTAGCAGCGAACTTTCATGGATCAAATGTCTCTTCAAGGACCTAGTTAAATGTCTTTTTCCTCCCATCTATAACAATTTCAATTTCAATTTCAAGTTGTAATAATATTTTACCACTTTTCATAATTTAGTTACAAAGTTTTTCCCTCTCTTTACTCTCTCATCAAATCCGTCTAATGTGGAACAATTTTCATAACAATTTTCAGTGAGTACATGAACTTAGAACACAATGTAATTCATTGTGCATCATAACTTCCTTCATATCAAAACAAGTTAAAATGAAGAAATTTAACAAATTTAGATTGTATAAAGAGTAACAAATAAATAAATAAATAAATAAATAAATAAATAAATAAAACAAAAAAAAAAAAACTCACACTAGCAGATGTGGCAGTGTTATCCTTAGCTTCTGCAGAATAAACACACATATATATAATTTAATCAAAAACAAGCAACATGATTTAGCATTATAGAAGTTAATGGAGAAAGATATAGATACATACCCTGCATTACCTCCACCTCCATGAGAGATTTTTTTAGGTCACTCAAATTTAAGGATTTCTGAGGCTGATATTATTAGTTTAAAAAAAAAGAAAAAAAAAATACCTATTCAGTCAAATTTCATACATTTAGATATAAAGAGTTAAAAATAATAATAATAAAAAAAAAATAAAAAAAAAACCCTCACACTAGCCGATGTGGCAGTGTTATCCTTAACTTCTGCAGAATAAACAAACATATATATATATATATATATATATATATATATATATATATATATATATATATATATATATATATATATATATATATATATATATATATATATATATATATATATATATATATATATATATATATATATAAATTAATCAAAAACAAGCAACATGATTTAGCGTTATAGAAGTTAATGGAGAAAGATATAGATACATACCCTGCATTACCTCCACCTCCATGAGAGATTTTTTTAGGTCACTCAAATCTAGGGATTTCTGAGGCGGATATTATTAGTTCAAAAAGGCATACATAACAAATCAAGTTGGGATGAAAAACATATGTGAATCCGTTTTAACTTTACAGATTTCAGCCAATATGAAAAAGTTCTAATTTGCTTGTGACGTGTAACTCATTATTCAGCATAATCTAAAAAACTAGTTTCTAAGTGAATACTTACAACAAAAGCATAAACAAATCAAAATGCGTCTAGGATTCGACAGTTTTCATGTTATCAGCCACTAGGAACTCAGTACAAAGGGTGTTTTGACCATCTTAACTCACTATACATGATAAAGAAATTCAACTTCACAGGACAAGTGTCGTGTCAATTCTACAACTCAATATTCACTACAAATAACTGAATATTTGCAACTGCAAATGCATAAACATATACTATGATGACGTATAGTCTATATTCGGGTCACGAACTCGACTATTGGACGCCAGTAATACTTAAGCCCACCACGGGTGGGCTACTATGATAACAGTTTGGGCTCACGAAGGCCCAAACTCAAAGTTATTTATGGTTTTGATTGGATATCTCTTATTTATGGGATATATACCAACTAACCGATATAGGCGGACACGCCAAAGAGTGAGGAACACGAAACCGATAAGGTTTCGTGTGTATATATATAGGGCATCACGGCTCTCGTGAGAGGTACGATTTACAACCCTAACTCTTCAATACAACCCTAAAACCGATTACTTACTCTCACGCCGGAGGATAATCGTGGGAGACAATCCCACGATAAGCCTAACGGTGTTTTTTTGCTTTCTTAGTGCGCAGGTCTCAAGCATTAAGATCTGATTGGTACGAGAACAGGAACCCAAATAAGGAACGCCCAACTTTTGTATCAACAAGTGGCGCCATCCGTGGGACCCTACACTAAGAACTAGAATGACGAAACACAAAAACTCAGGCCAGCGGACTCCGAAGTTGGAAAAAACACGTGGTGACCCCACGAGGAAGAACCATCAAGATTCAACCTCTAGGCAGGCCTCTGGAACAACCAACGCGCCTGGTCACCAAGAATCGGGCCCAACCCTAATTCTCCCAACGGTAGAATTGCCCACAGGGACTACCCAGACCACCACGGTGGTTCCAAGCACTGAAGAACTTCAGCGCACTCTCTTCAATACTCCCCATCAAACGGCACCCATTGTGGACAACACTGTGCCGCCAGGCGCGCCTAACCGGGATAGGGGACCTAATACGGAAGCAGATATCGTTGCGCTGGAGGAGGACACGCCTGAGTTAACGCTAAGTAATTTTGTATCTCAAAATTACGAAACCTTAACTAACCTCATGCAAGAGGAGGCAAGAAGAAGGTCAAGTCAGAGCCTACAAGCCCGGCTTAACTTTAACGAAACATCCCCACCGCGCTACCAGGAGCGCGAAAACAATGAGAGGCGTACCAATGTCCACGCTAGACTTGGTACAGCATCCGATTCACAATACTCGGAGGAATACGAAGACAATGAGAGGCGTACCAATGTCCACGCTAGACTTGGTAATCGCAGAATCCAAGATAGACTTGGACGGCAACGCTCACCGAGCGAGAGCTCTTCAAGGTCTGGAAGCAGAAGAGTTCATGATAGACTGGGGAGACGAATTTCCCCAAGCGAAAGTCCCTCAAGCTCGGACTCTGAGGAAAAACGGCGCAAGCGCCGCAAAAGGGACGATTCTTCCTCAAGTGACTCCTCGGACAACGAGGACAAAGAGACAGGACACTGGAAGTCCAGAGGAAGACATCACGAGGAAGAAGATGAAGATATATCTCTTCTTTGGCGTCGCCAAAAGATTGATGCATTCACACGGCGCATCAGCGATTATTCGGATCACAAGAAAAGGCGCATGCCCGCCAATGTTAAAACATATGATGGAACGGGTGATCCTGATGACCACCTAAAAATTTTCGAATCCGCAGCTACTATCGAAAATTGGCCACAACCTGTGTGGTGCCATATGTTTAACTCCACATTAGTGGGGAATGCGCGAACCTGGTTTAGCAAGCTTCCACGAAGAAGCATAAACGGGTTTGAAGAGTTGTGAAAAGCATTCCGCTTGAATTTCACTCAGAGAAAGAAGTGCGCCAAGAACCCTGTGGAATTGGCCAGAGTAAAACAGCGCCAAGGGGAATCAACGAGTGCTTACATGGAGCGCTTTAAGGATGAAAGTATACACGTCAAGGCGTGTCCTGAAGTACTTAAAATTTCAGGGTTCATGAATGGGATTAATAACCTAGAGCTCATTAGGAAATTAAATGATAAAGTTCCCCAAACCTTTGATGAACTAATGAAGCGCACAAGGTCCTTCGTCCAAGGTGAAGCTGCCGCCGCATATAGCAAAAAAGGATACTCGAATTACAGATCGCAAGAACATTCAAGGAAACAATCCAATGACCAGAGCGGTAATCGTAGTAAGAACTATCGCAATGATGGAGGCGCACGGGGAAACGACAAATATACCCCGTTGATAAAAACTCCAAGAGAGATATTTGCAACAGAAGGCGCAAACTTCCCTAAACCCCCACCAATGCGCACCCCAGAAGGAAAGCGCACAGGGAATGGATATTGTGAATATCACGGACATAAGGGCCACACCACAAATGAGTGCGTCCAATTGCGCCAGCTAATTGACAAATTAGTCAAAGAGGGCAGGATGGATCACTTAGTTAAGAACATCAAAGATGGGAAAGACAGACAAAAGACCGTGGATAAAAAGGAAGCACCTAAAGATAAAGCTGACACAATCTACATGATACAATCATGGCAGCGCAAGGTCAAGCAAAAAATCAGCCAAAGATTTTCTTCCGGTAATGAAATCTCTTTTCCCACTTTGACTGCGGACAACGCAGTGGCGGAACCACTCACCATCGAAATAAACGCGGGGGGTCACGATATCCACCGAATGTATGTTGATGGAGGGGCATCCGCGGATATAATGTACGAACATTGTTTCAAGAGGTTACGACCTGAGATACAGAGTCAGCTAGTCCCCGCCGCGACATCATTGACGGGCTTTACAAGAGAATAGATATGGCCAGTGGGACAATTACGGCTGCTAGTTATGGTCGGTAATAAGGAGCACTCCACAAAAGCTTGGATGAACTTCATGGTGATTAGGTCTCCCTCGCCATACAACGGCATCATTGGAAGATCGGGAATATCAGCCATACGCGCAGTACCATCCACAGCACATGGGATGCTCAAATTCCCAGTAGAAGGTGTCATTCTCACCCTCTACAATAACGTTGTGCCACCCGCAGAATGTAACACGGTTACATGTGAAATGACACATACTCCAGAACATAGCGCAACCAAGATACCGAACCTAAAAGTAGCAATCCACCCCGATTACCCTGAACAACAGGTATCGCTTGGGGGCTCGCTGTCTGATAATGGCAAAGCAGCCGTGTGCGCACTCCTGCAAAAGAATCTGGACGTCTTCGCATGGGAACCAAAGCACATGACTGGTGTGCCGCGGTCAATCTCGGAACACAAGCTGCAAATCCGACAAGGATATCCACTAGTAAGGCAGATAAAACGCGGCCAAGCTCCAGAGCGTGCGAAAGCCATCTTGGAAGAAGTGCGTAAGCTAGTGGACGCGGGCATCATGCAAGAAGTCTACTACCATGATTGGCTTTCTAATCCAATGATGGTTAAGAAGAGCGATGGCAGTTGGTGGATGTGCGTAGACTTCACCGATCTAAACAAAGCATGTCCACATGACTGCTACCCATTGCCAGAGATAGACTGGAAGGTAGAATCCTTATGTGGATATCCTTTTAAGTGTTTCTTAAACGCATATAAAGGGTACCACCAAATCCAAATGGCTAAAGAAGATGAGGAAAAGACAGCTTTTCACACAAGCCAAGGTGTCTATTGCTATACGAAGATGCCTTTTGGACTAAAAAACGCGGGCGCCACCTACCAGCGCTTGGTAGACAATGCATTTGAAAAGCAAGTAGGCCGCAACCTAGAAGTCTACGTGGATGACCTGGTCATTAAAAGCCATACTGAGGATGAAGTGGTGCGTGACATTGAAGAAACATTCAGAACATTAAGGAATATCAATATGAAGTTAAATCCTAAGAAGTACACTTTTTGCGCTACAGAAGGCATGTTCTTGGGGTACTTGATAGAACCAGATGGCATTAAACCATGCCCAGAAAAAACAGAAGCAGTCATCCAACTTCCTTTGCCACGCACGTTGAAAGAGGTCCAATCTCTGAATGGGAAACTAGCTGGTTTAAATAGATTCCTGTCCAAGTCAGCGGATAAATCACTCCCACTTTTTAAAACACTCAAGAAGTGTACAAAAAAAGGAGACTTTCGTTGGACTACAGAAGCAGAAGAAGCTTTTATACAGCTTAAGCAGACTATAGCAGCGCTCCCAAAGTTAGTCGCACCCCGACCAGGTGAAGAGTTGATCATGTACTTATCCGCGACTCAGGGGGCAGTAAGCGCAGTGCTATTGACAGACAGGAATTCGGTGCAAACACCGGTATGCTTCGTAAGCAAAGCACTTAAGAAAACGGAGATTAACTATAGTCCAATGGAAAAATTGGTCTTGGCGTTAGTGTTTGCAGCCAAAAGACTGCGAAGGTATTTCCAAGCGCATCCTATAGTGGTGATCACAGATCAACCTATCAAGCAAGTTATCTCCAAACCTGACGCATCTGGGCGATTGCAAGTGGAGTGTATTGCTAGGCGAGCACAACATCTCCTACAGACCACGCACTGCAGTCAAAGGGAAGGTTCTCGCGGACTTCATCATTGAAAAACCGGACACTGAGGATATAGCTCCACAACCCAAGGCCGAACTGCAAGAACCATGGATTCTATTCACGGATGGATCCTCATGCGTAGACGGTTCAGGCGCAGGCCTTATCCTCACTAACCCAGAAGGAATGGAATTCACTTACGCCCTACGCTTTGAATTTACAGCCACGAACAACGAGGCAGAATATGAAGCCCTAATCGCTGGGCTACGCATTGCAACACGAATGGGCGTACGCAACCTAGAGGCAAATGTGGATTCTCGATTGGTAGCCAACCATGTGTCAGGCGAATATGTGGCTAAGGAAGATAACATGATCCAATACCTCGAAAAGACGAAGTCATTAATCCAAGGGTTTGACAGGTTTACAATCAAACAAGTCCCTAGAGGGGAAAACAAGAAAGCAGATGCACTGAGCAAGATTGCGTCTACAAGTTTTGCTCATCTGTCAAAACAGGTATTGGTGGAGATTCTAAAAGACAAATCCATCTCCGAGATGGAAGTATCTATGGTGATAGAAGAGGAAGGCCCTACGTGGATGACTCCTATCATGGACTTCATAAGCAAGGGCATACTCCCTCAAAAACAGAAGGAGGCTCGACGAATACGGCGCACAGCGTAGCGGTTTGAGCTTAGAGATGGTGTCTTATACAGGCGCTCATTCTTGCAACCTTGGCTTAGGTGCGTTGGACCTCTTCAGGCAGATTACGTACTCCGAGAGATCCACGCTGGTTCATGCAGTATGCACTCAGGACCACGGTCTGTCGTGGCGCGAGCCTTAAGGTCAGGTTACTACTGGCCCACTATGCACCGTGATGCGCGGGATATGGTACGAAAGTGCAGCGACTGCCAAGTTCATAGACCCATCCCGCGCCGACCACAACATGAGCTAACACCTATCACAACACCATGGCCATTCGACAAGTAGGGAATCGACATCGCTGGACCATTCCCCGTTGCTGCAAGAGGATTGAACTTCCTTATTGTGGCAATATACTACTTCACAAAGTGGATTGAGGCAAAGGCGGTGGCAACAATAACAGGTAACCAAGTGAAGCGATTCGTATGGGACAACATAGTATGCCGCTTTGGATTACCCGGGGAAATTATCTCAGACAACGGAAAACAATTCCGCGACAACCCCTTCAAAGACTGGTGCGAACAACTGCACATCATGCAACACTTCGCATCAGTAACACACCCACAAACCAATGGCTTGGTTGAACACGCAAATCGCAGCCTAGGCGAAGGAATTAAAGCGCGTCTGGACAGGCACAAAGGAAGATGGGTGGAGGAGCTTTCGCATGTTTTATGGGCGCACCGCACAACCATCAAGGTTAGCAATGGAGACACCCCCTTTTCTCTTGTCTATGGGACAGAAGCTGTCATACCGGCCGAAATCGGGATGCCAACTATTCGAACAGCGGAGGTTAACATTGCCACAAATGATGACGAGCGGCGCATAGACTTGGATCTACTGGAATAAAGGCGTGAACACGNCACAAAGGAAGATGGGTGGAGGAGCTTTCGCATGTTTTATGGGCGCACCGCACAACCATCAAGGTTAGCAATGGAGACACCCCCTTTTCTCTTGTCTATGGGACAGAAGCTGTCATACCGGCCGAAATCGGGATGCCAACTATTCGAACAGCGGAGGTTAACATTGCCACAAATGATGACGAGCGGCGCATAGACTTGGATCTACTGGAATAAAGGCGTGAACAAGCAGCGATACGGGAAGAAAAAGCCAAGTCAAGGATGAAAGGATACTATGACGCTAAAGTACGAAGCACTTCATTCAGACCGGGCGACTTCGTATACCGCGAAAATGATTCAAGCCGCGCAGAAGACACTGGAAAGCTCAGACCAAAGTGGGAAGGACCTTACGAGGTCATCGAAGCACTAGGAAAAGGTGCGTACAAGCTGCGTGATAAGGATGGCCACGAGCTACAATGCACGTGGAACATTCGCAATCTCAAGAGATGTTATCTTTAGAAAAGGCTACAGCCTCACACATGGATACCCACGCACTTTAGTAAGTGCCCCAATAAAGATCCATGTATTTCTACTCTTGTATTTTCTATTTATCTAGATAAGTAATTTCTCTCTTTTATAAAAACTTGCAAGTATTGATTCAAACTCGCGGTTTCTAGCTAACTCCGCGATACATTTTCTTTACATTGTCATTTAAATACTATTTATGTTTCAATGTGTTGGTTACATTACCTTTAGCCTACATGGCGTGCATGCACTTATTAATACCCACGTTGGTAAAAGGATGAGTTATTCTACTAAGCAACTCATTGAGTAAGAGGGTTGAAACCCATCAACATCGGATCACACATCCTTATTAAACACCTTACGCTCAAGACGTTGGCGTAAGTCCTTTGCGCACCCCACGATGGATGCGCAACATTGCACACTGTGCGCGTTTAACAATTTAGATGCCAAGACTCTTGACTCCTTGAAATAATATTCGCAATACGATGCATACACTTGCAAAAATTCATATACAACTGTGATTTTTTCTAAGTTACAAATTTCATACACGACTATGATCTTTATTTTATGAACTTCATATACAATTATGTGTTAGGAATACGATTTTTGTATAAGAAAGATTCGGTCACCCCCAATATGATTAAGCATTGTTTAGCTCATAGTATTTATAATAGTTAGTAAAACGTAGATTAGAAGTAGTTAGTATTCGCGGAAGAAGGACGGGTCTTTACCCACTGTATGCCTGATCCGCAGCCCAAGTGGCAACCAACTCATGTACATATAAAAGGCCCTCTCCATCCTTGGAGAGGGTGCACCTCTCATAATCTATTTTCTTTTTTTTTTGTTTTTCTCTCTTGGTGCCATCTTCTTTCTCTCTCTACTTTCTCTCTCTAGCTTTCTTCTTCTTTTCTTCCTTCTTGAAACGATCCAACCATGTACACCATACGAGTTTGATGATATGTGATATCTTACAATTGGTATCAAGAGCCAAGGTTTCATCTTAGGGCCTTAGATTCACAGATTTGTGGGTGGTTTTGTGGTTGTACTTGGTTACAATAAGTTTCTATAGAAAACACCTTGGTTTGATCTTTGTGATGTTAAAGAATGTGTTTTGATTGTACTTTTATGCTTAGGAGGGTTGTAGTTACATAGGTTTTGTGTTGGAATAGTCATATCAGTCCTTGGTTTGATTTGGTGAATGATTTAGTAGGTGTTGCTTAGTGGCGATTAAGTTTTCTGTGGTAGTTTTCTTGGTGGCGATTAAGTACAAGCAGCGTTTTTCTCGTGGCGATTAAGTACAAGTTGACAGCGACTAGTTTGGACTGTAGTGTCATTTTGGCGATTATCTTAGTGGCGATTATCTTTTTCTGGCGATTAACTTTTTGAGGCGTTTAACTTTGGTGGCGTTTAACTCTGTTAAGCGTTTAACTTGGGTGGCGATTAACTTTTGTGGAGATTAACTGTTGTAGCGATTACTTTGTGTGGCGATTATCTTTGTGGCGATTATCTTCTCTGGCGATTAACTCTCTGTGGTGATTATCTCTGTGGCGATTATCTTTTGGTGGCGTTTACTTTTGTGTGGCGATTAACTCTTGCATTGTGATTAAGTTCTAAATCCTAGCTTACAATCCATACTTCATCTTTCGGTTTCCTCTATTGACTTTAGTAAAATCCCGGGAAAGAATCTATTTTTCGGTTTAAGTCACGAGTTGTAAAATCCCGTTAAAGATCACATCATGTCCACCATGACCTCAAAGAATGATAATCAAACACAATTAATCAATGAACAAAACATGTCAACTGACTCAGATACTCTCATTTTTGGCATTCTCAAGCTATATGAAGTGGCCAATGAACAAAAAACCCTCAATGCCTCATATCTAATGAGTCAGGAAAATTCGAAAACAGCTAGGATATCATCTGAGGACTCTGTATTAGACCCGCAATCACCACAACAAGTACTTCACAAAACTACTAAGAGCAGCATAGTGTGTTTTCGACTACTTCACTCACACCTCTCGGTACTTTTAAAGGGAACTGGATACAAGATGGGATTCAAACGTGCATTTGAAATAATCTTTGGTCAAGATGTTCAGACCTTCACAGACACCATGATTCTTAACTTAGATCAATTACAACAACAACTTGACCAAGAAGAACCTTCAAAAATTGTATCCATGGCTGCTCTTTGTGTGATTGACAAACAACTCCAAGCGTTCTTTGATTCAAAATTCACTCTGGAGTATGACCATTATAGTGAGATGACTAAAAGGTGCTTTGCTGATCACACGGGAATTGAGGTTGACACGTTCAGAGATACACTCATCCAACTCATGGGTGATGTTAAGGCGTTCATTGAGGAAAGAGCACAACACAGTCGTTTGGATGACGACAAAGTGAAGGGATCTCTGGTACAATCATGTGATGGTATTGACGATTCGGGTAAAGCTTTGGATGTTGGGTTAGGTTTCACGATGTGTAAAGGATCGGAGACTGGTAAGCTTGACACTACCAGCAGTTCAGTGACTCTAGTCACCCATGACATGGATGCTGATTTTAGACCGATTAATGAACAAATGTCATGTGCTGAGGTACCCTTAACTGTTCAACATAATGTGCTCTCTAATGAACGGGAGCATACTGATCAAATCAAACTCACTTATGACATAAATTTGTTTGAAAAGACTGATAGCAATACCATGTCTAATTCAACAAATATGAGTCATAAAGGGGGAGAAAGTGATCAGGATGCTGAATGTGATAAATTGTTAAGTTCTGTGTTGACGGCTGATGATTTTAAATCAAATGATATGGTTGATAAAGAAACTTTTAATGAACTTTCAAAGAGATTTTTGCAACTAGAAAAACATTGTATTTCTCTTGAAATCGCAATGCAACAAAAGGAAGAAAGTTTTCAAACTAATCAACCATGTAAAAATCCGGAACTTCCTGATTTCCGTGAATACTTTATGATTAATGATTTGAAAGCTCAGCTAGAAACAAAGAACTTGACAATCAATAATCTGAAAAAACGTATTACTGAGTTGTGTGATATGTGTAATGAAGTTAAGGTTAAACATGACTGTGATGTTATTCAATTGGAACATAATGTGGCTAAGTTACTTGTGGAAAATGAGTCTTTGAAAGTGAATTGTAAAAATCTTAACGAGACAATCATAGAAATGAGAACTAAGACGTTAGAACATACAACTTCTTTGATTGCCCAAAATGATGAATTCAAAGCTCATTTTCAGAAAATGGGTTTCACTGTTACAGCATTGAAAAATGAGCTAAGAAAAGCAATAGGAAATAGTGTGAACACTAAGTTTGCAAAACCATCAATCTTGGGGAAACCAGGTTTACAATCGAATAGAAACCAATCAGTTGTTAGACAACCGACTGCGTATAGATCTGAACGACCAAAATTTTCAAAAACGCGGTTTGCCTCCCAAGTTGATACGGAACAAGTTTTGACAAAACCAGTCACTCCACATTATTTGCCTAAGATTATTGCTTCTAGTTCTGCTAAACCTCAACATGTAGCTACTCCTGCTCCCAGCTCCTCTAGGATTAGTTCGAAAACAGAGTCAAAACCAAGCATCAAGCTTCGAGATTCTTACAATATAAATGACTTGGACAAGAACAATGATCTAGAGTTGGCTAGAAAAAGGGCACTACTTCATAAGGATGGAATCTTAGGTTCACTACCTCACATGGTGCCTCCTTGTTTATTGAGGAACATTGCTAAGGTGCAACCTGCTGAGTCTAGGAGTTATAGTAAGTCATCTAGAATGCATATGAAGCAAAACAAACCTAAAACTGCTCCTAGGTGGATACCAACTGCTAAATCCTTTGAGACTAGGAATATCAATAAGCCTTCCACTATGCATAAGATGCTTAATAATCCTAGACCTTGCCATAAGTGGATTCCAACTGGTAGAATTTTTAAGAATATTGGACTTAAGTGGATACCTACTGGAAAGGTGTTCACTGATGGCAAAACCATGGTTGACCGTGAAACCCCCAAGAGTTTGGATACTATTGTCACTAATCCATATACATGCAATCTAGCTTGTGATAATGCAGGAAGTACGTACTCAGGGACAAGAATATCTAACACTGGGCACACAAGAAGGAGCAAAACATGGAGACCAAAGACACAGATATCTCCTTACTTGGGAGATCAGATCTATCTATAAAGATGCACTACAAAGGACTCCTGATTAATGCATATCAGGACTCGGGCTCCTCCAGATTTCATCTCTCTATCCCTCTTCTCAGTTTACTTTACATCTAAGCTTTCTTGTCTTCATAAATGTCTTTTCAATCAATAATCTCATACTCTGTATTTGATCATTGATTGAGGGGGAGAAGTGGTTGTTTATCATTTTTTATTGATTGCTGTGTGTTTACTATATTACCTGTGTTATATTCTTAGCTTGGGTTAGGAGGTTTATATTTGTTTGCATCTTTGGTTGCTAAGTGACTTATGTGGTTTAGGTGTAGGAGTTTTATCATTCTTGTGGCATTTAACTAAGTACAAGGACCACTTTTGCCAAGTTGTGAAAATTGTGTGTACACCATATAAAGATGTGGCGTTTAACTAAGTACAAGGACCACTTTTGCCAAGTTGTGAAAATTGTGTGTGCACCATATAAAGATGTGGCGATTAACTCTAGTTATCACTTTTTCAAAAACTATCTAATCGCTCTCTCTCTAAAATTCCACTAAAATCACTTCGCTACCATTTTTCTCTTCTCAGATTACTCTTTGTACTCTCCCTTAGGTTTGTGCCCATCAACATTATTATTATTTTTTTTCTAGGCGTTATTCTTACTTCGTGCTTCATATTTTTTTGTGGATTAGGTACCTTTGTCCCTGATTTGAGCCGTCTCATTGGTTAGTATTAATCTTTAAGTTGTTATTTTTCATATCTAGTGATGCCTATGCCCTCCGTTATAACTTGTTGTGTTAATTGTTCCCATGTTCTCGATGGCGTTTAGTTTTAGTTGCGAGTAGTATAGATTTCCCTCGTTGGCTTCATTAGTGTTGTTATGTGATTGTATGTGGCCTGTTTTACGTTTCTGTGAGTTCTTATGATTAGTTTTAAGTCTTGGATTATCGTATGGATACATTGGGAGTAATATTTGAACGATTAGTTTTCTGTGTTCTTGGTGGCGTTTAAATAGTTTCTTGGTGGCGTTTAGTTTCTTTCTTGGTGGCGTTTAGTTTCTTTCTTGGTGGCGTTTAAGTGTCAGTCTTGATGGCGATTAAGTCTTAGGCGATTAGTTCCCTTAGTAATGGCGATTAAGTGTCCGTCTTTATGGCGTTTAAGTTTTTGCTTTCCT
>LBNU01008982.1:89504-115691 GCA_014162995.1 Artemisia annua
ATGATTATGCAAGACTTTAAACTAGAATTATGTTTTACCAAAAACTAAAGTTTAGACTTTGTCGTTAACAAAACTTAGCAAAGATCGTAAAATATAAATAACGTTTTTAGGCGATATTTGTATTAACAGTGATCATGCACTTGTTCTTTTTTAAGGTGAAATCTATTGTGACAATTCGTGCATGGACACAATATCTCTCCATGTTGACTCGATTTCTCAAAAGCAAAGTTAAGAAAGTATTCCACGCCATTTACATATTGTGAACTAGTCATTATGGTTTTATTATAATACACCATAATAGGACACTTGAGTTTTGAGTCATAAGACATCAGTTAGTTAAAACGCTTATTCACAAAAGTTTTATTATAGCAAAATTTAATAGGACCTTTGACACGTGGGTATTATAACGTTAACCTTTATAGGACGCTTATGTACAATGGTTTTATTATCGTACACCATAATAGGACATTTCATTTTTGAGTCATATAACATCATTTTTTTAAAACGATTATTTGCAAAAGTTTTATTATAACAAAACTTAATAGGACCCTTAAGACGTTGGTATTATAATGTTAACCTTTATAGGACGCTTATGCATAATGGCTTTAGTATCATACATCATAATAGGACATTTTATTTTTGAGTCATAAAATATCAGTATTTTAGAACGTTTATTCGCAAAAGTTTTATTATAACAAAACTTAATAGGACCCTTAAAGGATGCATATTCATTATAAAAAATCAATTACAAAACCTAAAAATCTGAAACTTTTTATAAAAATCCTACAAGTTAAAACTAATTTATAAAAAATAAAAAAAATTTGGGTGTACAATGGAAGAATAAGCAGTAATAAACAAATAAGCTAAAATAAGCTTAAATCACTAAAACCACTATATAAATAAAATTTGTAAAACATAACATGAAAAAGACCCTAGGACGAATGGTGATGAGTGTTTGTGGTGTGTATCTGTGAGAGGTGAGGTCTGGGGTTCGACCCCCAGCCTTATCTTTTTTACACAAATTTTATTTTATTTATTTATTTTTTTATTTTATTTTTTTTTCTCTTTTGTTTCTTTTTAACCAACACAAACACAAACACAACTTAGAAAACTCTTTTGAAAACAACAACAAAATCAAATGAAGGAACACTAATAAGAACATCAACAAGAACAGACACAATGTGAAGTGGCAGCAGCCAACAAAAGGCTCAAAAGAGGGGCACTATTAGCTTACCAAATAAGCCAATAAGCTCACAAGAGCTTACAAACACATGAATAACAGCAATANGTGGTGTGTATCTGTGAGAGGTGAGGTCTGGGGTTCGACCCCCAGCCTTATCTTTTTTACACAAATTTTATTTTATTTATTTATTTTTTTATTTTATTTTTTTTTCTCTTTTGTTTCTTTTTAACCAACACAAACACAAACACAACTTAGAAAACTCTTTTGAAAACAACAACAAAATCAAATGAAGGAACACTAATAAGAACATCAACAAGAACAGACACAATGTGAAGTGGCAGCAGCCAACAAAAGGCTCAAAAGAGGGGCACTATTAGCTTACCAAATAAGCCAATAAGCTCACAAGAGCTTACAAACACATGAATAACAGCAATAATAAACAACAACAATAAGAACCAATAACTAATCAAGATCAATCAACAAGTACAAAATCAAGAACAAGCTCAGCTACACTGAGAACAAACAGCAGCAGCAGACAACAATAAGGACACCAATAAGCTTGAATAAGCAATAAGCTTACAAAAGCTTATACAAACATACTAAACAACAACACTTACAGTAACAAATAACAATGATAACAACAATAATCAAGGGCACAACAAGATTCAAAGAAACTCAGTACATACTGAGTCAAATTCAGCATGCAGTCTTAAACCACCAACTTGCAACTTAAAAATAAGCAATCTAAATAAGCTGGAACTTAAACCTTAAGGGGGCAAAACCTAGACTACCTAGCATAGAACACAGAAAACCTAAAAGCCCTAATTTTTAAGTACCAATTGAAGTCTAATTTGGCCAAGATTCAGCAAGAAAAATCACTGCCTAATGCAGATGAACAGTACCTGTTTACTTTCTAATTTGCAATTTGCTTTGACCAAAGTGAATTTAAACAGCTTGATTCTCACCCTAAGTGTATAATGAACATGATTCATCACTAAATATACAAACACAAACATGAATTTGATCAAATGATCACAACAGCTTAAGCAGTTTACAAGCTAAGCAGACATGAAAGGATTCACTAACCAATTTTGACTTTTCACCTAAAACATACCACTATAAAGCTAGAACTGAGCTACTTAGGACTAAGGGAGACTAATTGAGCAAACTTAACAACAACTTAACAACAAGAACCTTAAAATATAGAATATGCCAAACACCCCTTAAACTAACCTATAAACTACAACTAACAAATCTAAACTATAACACCCAATAATTAAACTAGAAACAGATTACTAGGGCTTAAATAGAAGCTAAATAAGCACAGATACACAATAAACACAACAGGAACAAGCAAATGAAACTCTAGCTAAATCAAGGCAGTAGAAAAAATGAGAACTTAAAGTGGAAACTCACAAGTTAATCCTCAGCTTTCTGAGGACTTCCTCAAGCTAGCCTATCTTTGAGATAGGCTCACCACCACAATATATTATATCACCCCATACCACCATGATCTGAACCTTTGATTTCGTTGACCATATTTCAATTTAAAACAGAGCCACATAAAGAATTTAAATAACAAACTAACAAGGAGATTGAGTGAACTTATAAGAACATGAATTAACAATTATAAGAAGTCTAAGTACTTTTATCAATTTTGCTAAAAATTAGCCAAACTGAATTCGAAGAAGATAAACTGAAAATTTTATTAAAAACTATTGAAAATACACTAAGGAGTCTTAATACATTAAATTTAAATTGAAAACAGGGAGTATTACTATTTAACTAATTGAAATCATGAAGCTTCTTCAACTGGATCTTCTTCATCGGCAATAACTAAGTCATTGTTGTCCACAACGGTTCCATCGAAACCACCTCTAACCAACTCAATATCCATTGTTTCGTCATGTTGAGGACTCATAAATGAGTCACTTTGCAAATGTGTTTCCACGTCATCAAGACTTGTTTTTTCATCCATGTCATAAACATGTCTGGGCGCTGTCTTGATCACAACTTGCCATCCATTGTCAACAATATCTGCAACGTAAAATACTTGCTGTGCTTGAGAAGCTAGTATAAAAGTGTTAAGATCGTAGTTTTATGGTGATTTGTGGTTCGGGAGGTCGAGTAGTATGGAAGAACAACATCTTCATTGTTAGTGAGAGAAAGTTTGAGAGAGAAGGGAAAACTATGTGTGTTTTATTGATAAGGAAAATGAAAGCAAATTACACTAAGTCTCACCTTCCTAGTGAAGTCTAGGAGGGTTAATATAGCCTAACACATGACAACTATTGGAATATTACGTAACAAGTCCTTGTGTTTTTGGCTAAATAGGATAACTAATGTAATCCCTTAAATGTCGTTCCATTTACGTGTTAGGACCATAAACTCAAGTCCTAACAATCTTCCCCCAATGGGGCGACATAAGGGATTACTTACAACATTTCCTACAAGTGCAAATACAAATAAAGAAAGGTCTTCATCGGCTCTTCAAGTGCTGAGGATGACTGCAGTTGACGCTCTTTGTCTTCATCTTGTACCTCGGCTTGAGAACTTTATCTTCACTTGTAGGCAAATGATGTAATATGCATGAAATGGATTAACTTCCCCCCAATTCATGCTGCATGTCTTTAGCGGCTTCTTCGTACACTTCTTTTTGGCGAAGTTTCTGAATCGGCTTCCCCCCAAACTGACAACCGTCTTCAGCAGATTCGAAACTTTGATGTAGTAAACAAGTCTTCTAACTTTTGAAGTTTTGAGTACGCAGCGGAATTTGTAGATGACACAGTAAACCACACCAAGCAAATCTGAGTAGTTAAATTATCACGGTTATACTCAATGCGGAAGCTCCGTTCGGGGGTAACATGCAAGAAATCAGCAGGATATTCTCACATATGTAGGCTACTTAGCACTTCACAATCCGCGAGAGTCGAAACGATTACACCAATCATCACAAAACTGAACCACTGATCATCTCTGCGGAAGTCTTCCGGTAGTAATGCAGTCGTAAACTCGATCACGTGAGTCTATTAAGCGTCCTTGATGTGCACATTTCTTCCCCCTAAATGCAGATCCTCGTGGAAAATGAGTGTTTTCGCAAAGACGTCAAGCACCCTCAACGTCAAGTCAAAGAAACACTCTCTCTCTTCCCCCACGATGTCTTCTTCGAAATCGGAAGCATACACACTATGTTAACGATGAGAATCGGAGGCAGCGTAACCCCATATGTCCAATTAACCAAGCAAGTGTGTAGTGCCATAACTAGCCCCATGTGAATCAACTGCTGATAAACATCTCTACTCTTTATACTTTTCTCAACCAACTATTTATCGACCCCATTATCGTTCTGACGGCTTTTTGTAGTGACTACTGATGGAGAAAATTCAATATTATGAACTTGAGAACGGAGTAGAATAACCCAAACTTGTGACTTAAACTTGCACTATTGTATGACTAAGAGCGGCGTAGAGAGTTCGTCCACCATCGAATCCCTAAGTACACTATACTCTAGCACCATCAAGTATAAGATGTACATCACCTCTTGAGTATCCACAACAGCGTGTGACACTGAGCACTACAATGTAACTCCTTAAAGTGATAGCTATACACGACCAATTCCGACCTCATGTATAACTAGATAGCTCAAGTCTTTGTCATTGTAAAGGTTAAAAGCTCGAACAAGGATCTCGAAGAATCATGCATCTAACCAACCCCGATATCTTCAAGATACTAAGTACACGCATCCGTGAAATCCCACTTCAATCTCAAATAAATAATAAAGAATTATCGCCGTAGTCTCATCTTGCGGTTAAATGACCAATTCTAGCCTTTTGACGGTTTAATGTGAACTTGATAATGGTTTCCCGATCTTGTCAAAAATGTATCCGTATCCCCGTGAAAATTTGTAGTAACCAAAATACCACTCTTCTTGTCAAAAATTATACCAAAAATTTACACTTTGTATTTAAAAATACATTTGAGTTATTAAACTTCAACCCAAATTTTGGTATAATACAATCAGCCCACATATCAACCCAATCCTGTATTTAAATTCGTGAGCCCAAAGAGTCCAAACAAGACACCGGTCCAGAAAAAAAACCACACAATACCCTAAAATCATCCATATATAACCACCACTTCCCTAATTTTTACTCAAACCCTAATCACAAATATATCAAAAGCTCCGCCCCCATCTCCTATTTCTCTCTCGTTTGCAGTCAATCCATAAAATAAACACAAGCGAATCACAAACGTCATATCATTATCCATCTTCATTTCAGATAATCTCAAACCACGAACTAATCACAAAACGAGCTTGGCTTCTTCAAGGTCCTTTTAAAATTCACTGGTACGTGTAACTCAATTGTGTTTCGTTTTTCTTATAACGAACCAAAGAAAGAATGGAACATGCTTGTTGTAATTCTTTCTTTCTGTTCGGATAACACCAAAGTCATAGATTTATGACGATTTAGTTTCGTGTGATAGACTTGTAAAAGTCTTGGTAGTTCATTGAACACCACGGAATTATAAACTGAGATCTATGATGTTTTTGTTGTAAGATTATCATTTGTGTTGATTATACCGAATAAAGGGAAGAATGGGACACATCTTGTTCTTGTTCTTTCCTTATTGATTTTCGGATATTATTGAAGGTTTGCATCACAAAAATAGATCGATGATGTTCTATGTTGGTATAGGTCTAAAAGATCTTAGATGTCTCATACGAGATACCATATACCAAAATAACTGAGATCGTTGTGTTTGTCTTTTTGATACGAGTGTAGGAGTAGGTTGGATATGAGATATAGAATAGATGTGTTGTTGGTGTTGATTATGGTTTGGATTTTTCGAGGTTGTGATGTTCTTATTTTCTTTTTGTTTTCTTTTCTTGGCTCGGCTGTAGACCGATGATGTCCAAGGACTGAGGTCAACGAGACTTTGGTATTTGGTTTGTGATCACTGGTCTGCTTCTCATCTCATTTTCTCGATAAATAATTTCGATAACAGATTTCGATAAAGTTTACAACTTATCGAGATCCTCTTTTATCCAACTTATCGAGATCTTTTTCAATCTTATTGAAAACATTTTTTTTATCGAAAAAACGTGGCTTGTCGAGATCATGGTTATCGAGATCATGAGTTTCGAGAACCTTTGAACTTTTCGAAAATGTGACTTCTCGATAATTCAGGGTTTTAACTTCTCGAAAAATAACTTTTAAAAAATATAGGGTATAAGGATTTCGAAACTTTCTTTACAAGAAAGTCCGAATTTTTCCGGCGAATATTCCGACCATAAATTCCGTCCAGCTTTTCTGCCCAGATTCCGATGAGTGTTAACCACTTTTATGACCACGTTTTGACCACAGAAACACGGTAGGTACAAAAAGTCTCGATATATCAGTAATCAAATGGACTGTTATTTGGACAAAAAGACACAAAGAATGAGAATATGAAGTAGGACTTTTTTGACCATAAGGATACAATAAAATATGTGATGAAACTGTTGTAGATAGATAGGAAAAAATTTCCAGATCTGGAAAAAAAAATATAAGAACAGCTTCAAAACATATGATACGAACCACAAAAATCAGTGATAAACACAACCTGTCTCTGATGCCACTGTTAGGATCGTAGTTTTATGGTGATTTGTGGTTCGGGAGGTCGAGTAGTATGGAAGAACAACATCTTCATTGTTAGTGAGAGAAAGTTAGAGAGAGAAGGGAAAACTATGTGTGTTTTATTGATAAGGAAAATGAAAGCAAATTACACTAAGTCTCACCCTCCTAGTGAAGTCTAGGAGGGTTAATATAGCCTAACACATGACAACTATTGGAATATTACGTAACAAGTCCTTGTGTTTTTGGCTAAATAGGATAACTAATGTAATCCCTTAAATGTCGTTCCATTTACGTGTTAGGACCATAAACTCAGGTCCTAACAAAAAGGCTCGTTATGAGGCTTCAATCCTTCAAAATTCAATATAGTAAACCCATTTTCATCTTCTTTTTTCCTTGAACCATTCGAAATCCAATCACGGGTTAATAGACAAAGATGTCACTAAAGTTTGCGTGAGTGTTGTCCTAAGGTAACATAGTTTGATAATTGTCATCCAAGTTACTCAACATCACGGGTTGGTTAAATTGGTCACTGAACATTATAAAACTCATCCCTCAGCTCACTCCCTTGGTGGGCAACCGGATGATGGCAAGATGCCTTGTCCACGTGGAATTTTCCACATTTCCACCTCATTAATTCCCCTTTTCTAATTTCCACCTATGAATTCCACTATCTTATAAAACCAATTTATATAACCCACCCAACCCCACACAACCCTAACAAATCCCCAACCCCATCTGCTTCTTAAAAAACTAGGGTTCTAACCCACCTTTTTATAATCGACCCTTTCTTTCAAGTTTCAATGGCGAACCTTTGTGGTTGTGGTGAAATAGCGAAGTGCCGAACCTCTTGGACACAATTCAACCCTGGAAGAAGATTTCTTGGTTGCCCTAATTTCATGGATCCCACAAGGAATTGCAACTATTTCAGATGGGTGGATGGTCCCTTACCAAATCGTTGGTATCAAGGAACCATGTATCAGCTCCATGTTAATTTGGTGAATGCACAAGATCAAGTTGTTCAAGCTAACAATCAACACTCTCGAACTGCATTTTACAATAGGGTTTTGATTGTGTTGATTATTGGGATGTTTCTTGTTAAGTTTATTTAGGTTTTATGGTATGTTTAGGTTTTAGGATGATGTCTTTTGGGGATGAACTTTGATGGTGTTCTGTTTTGGGGATGAACTTTGATGGCTGTAATGATAGATGTAGTGTTAGGTTATGTATGGTAGATGTTGTCTTTTGTAAAACAATGGTTTAATGAAGTAATGAAGTATTTATATTAGATGATGTCTTTTGTATAGATTTGTTTTATAATGGTTCATGCACTTTGTTTAAACATAATAAGATACTTAACCTGCAAAAAGAAAAGTACCAAAATGGTGAAACATAAAAGAGGATACTAAACCATTCATTTACCATTCATTCTAAAATGGTTAAACATGTTCATAGGTAAGTGACAATGGCTGATGTACAAAAGTGCCAAACATTTGGCTAGCCATTTTTGTCACATAGTTGTGATACCATGTATCAGATATACAAAAGATGGTGCAGTTGTAAACTGCAAATGTTAAGTAGCATCCTAGATATTAACATGTTCATAGGTTAATGACATATGGCTGATATACAAAAGTGCCAAACTTGTGGCTAGCCATTTAAGTCAATCCTAACATCTATTCAAGAGAGATTGCATCATCTTCAGTTAATCCAGGACCAGGTGATGGTGGCCTGTTGAACAAGATCTGTTTGATCCTTTCTGATTGCCTTCTGATGATTGGTGGTGCTTCAACTTGTTGCTGCACAGGTGGTGCTTGAACATGAACTTGAACTTGTGGTGGAACTTGTTGCACTGGTGGTGGAACTTGTTGCTGTTCTGCTACTGGTTGAACTTGTTGCTGATCTGCTACTCTTCTTCTTTCAGACATCCTCCTTTGATACTCAGCAGTTCTTCTAATCAATGGTTCCAGCATAGGTTCTTGTAACACAACAGGCTCTGGTCTTTCAGCATGAATCCTAACATCTTCTGGTGTAATGCCAATTGGCCATGCAGGTCTAGGAAGACCCATAACATCCTGAAAAAAAAGAATATGTTAGTAAACAGATTGAGTGAACATGTGTTAATGCAAAAGAAGTATTAATACTTACCCCTAACATTGCTTCTCCATCCACAGGATCCCAAGATACACCATAACCTAATGGTTTGATTCCACCAGGATACCTATGAGCTCTTGAACCATCTCCTTTCCCTCTCCACCTGACTATCTTCCCATTTATGGTCCTAAGCCTCCTATTACTAATTCCAGGTTCACTTACTGAAGTTTCACAAGATGGTATTCCCACAGTCCCCCCCATCATTCTAACACCTTTGCCCTTCAAAGCTTTGCTGTTAGGGCTGATTCTTACACCAACACCCCTATTTGGTGAACTCTGATCAGGTGTCATTTCAAACCCAACAGATGGAGTAGAAACTAGAACTATTGCAGACCCTAGAGTTGGTAATTCTTCCTGAGTTGATTCAACTGGTGCAGAACCAATAGTGGATATCTCATCTTGTGTTGAACCCTGATCTGGTTCATGCACTGGTGTTGATGGTTCATGCATTGGTGTTGATTGTGCACCCTGAGCTGGTTCTTGAACTGGTGGTGAAAGAATTGTAGTCTTACCACCTCTTGTTGTCTTACCACCTCTAGTACTCTTACCACCACTAGCTGTTTTACCACCTCTTGCAGTCTTACCTCCTCTAGTTGTTTTAGCACCTCTAGCTGTCTTACCCCCTCTCCCACTACTAACAGGTTCTGGTTTTGATGGACAACCTCTCTGATTGTGACCACTCTTACCACAAAGTTTGCAGTGGTTGATTTGACCCTTCCTGCTTATCCTTGTCATGTTTCCATCATCTTCATTTGCATCTCTTTTTCTCTTATGTGGTGGTCTACCAGGCATCCTTCTGTTAATAGGTGGTAGTGGCTTCTGATAAGGTGTTTCTGGCCATTGGTCCATTCCATTTTGACCTTCAATGTAATATTTGTAAGCTGATACAAATCTTGCCTTCCTAAACCAATGGGATATATAATCCTCAGGTTCCTTATGCAAGAAGTAGATAGCTGCACAACCATGCTGACAAGGTATGCCACTCAACTGCCAAGCTCTACAAGTGCAAGTCCTTTCCTTTTCATCAACCTTGAAACCCTCATAACCATTCTTCACTTCAAACTTAGTCTCACCAGCTGCAATGACTTTCCAGTCCCTATAATGTACAATAGATATAATTAAAAGATAGCTAACAATGTACTTTTGTAACAAGTATAATGTACAATATATATAAGAAGATAGTAGTTTACCTGTGTTTATCCTTAATTTTTTCAAATTTCTTCATAATGTTAGGACAGACTGTATCACCCCATTTAGCATGCTTTTCTCTCATCCTTTGCATTCTCTCCATTAAACCAATCCTTATATCCTCCAACATGTTAATAATGGGTTTCCTCCTTGCCTCAACAATAAGAGAGTTGAAGCACTCACTTATTCCATTTTCAACTGCATCACAGGCTCTATCTGTTACAAAGAAAGCTCTGCTCCAGCTTTCTGGATGCCTGTCCATCAGATGTTGGTGTGCTTCTTTGCTGTGATTTCTGATTTCAGTCATTACCTTTTCAAACTTAGAATGATATGTTGCCTTTGCTGCTCTCCAAAAAAGAGTCCTAAATAGAACACCAGTGAACTTCTTTCTGAAGTTAGCATAGATGTGCCTAGCACATTGTCTATGCTCAGCTAAAGGCATGATTTCCTTTGCAGCTTCAACAATACCCTGTAGCACACATAAGTTAAACAATGCACACATATGTAAAACAAAGCTTTGATAAATGTAAATAAGATTACCTTATGTTGATCAGATATAATTGTTAACCCATGACCAGCTGCATTTCCCAAGTCATCAATGAGACACTGCATGAACCAACTCCAATTTTCCTTGTTCTCAACACTGACCACTGCCCATGCAATTGGATAGACCTGGTTATTGCCATCCCTACCTACAGCTGATAGCAGTTGTCCCTTGCAAATGGTTTTCAGAAAGCATCCATCTAATCCAATTATCCTCCTACAACCTTCTAGCCATCCTTGTTTCAAAGCCTTATAGCAAACATAGAAACTACTAAAGTATGTCTTTCCATCTGGCATGGAAGTAACACCCATCTTACAAGTTGACCCTGGATTAGAATTAAGGATTTCAGCTGCATATGACCATAGCTTTCCATAATGATCCTCTAAACATGTCTCATATTGCTGTAAAGCCTTCATTTTTCCCCTCCTAGCTTGACTAACAGTCACTTTACACTTGTATTTCTTTAAGATTAACTCAATAAGGGCCTTAACTGTAATAGTAGGATTCACCATGATCTTTTTAGCATAATTCCTAGCTACCCAGTTGCTTGTTATTAAGGACCCATACTCATATGTCCTTGAACACACATGCTTATCATTAAGGGTTTTGATTTGAAAAGACTTCTCTTCTTGCATCCAAGATGCCCACAATCTAAATGGGCATTTCTTTTCATTATTGTCCCTAGAACATTTAGCTAACAGTCTCAAGGGATTGTTTACACTGTAATATAGCTTATAACCATTAGCCAAAGCATAATATGCAAGTGCTCTTTTCAGTTGCTCAGGACCCTCATACCTTTCACCTAATTGTGGTCTCATGAACTTCCATTTTGTAGTTGGATCATGGATTGGCCAGTGGTCACCCAACATATCCTGATCATTTACTTTCTTAGGCACATGGTCTTTTTCAGAAGTAAAGTCATCTTTAGGCAAACCATTGTAAATCCTAGACAAAAAATTCTCATCAAACATCTTAGAAGCTTTTTTCTTAGGGGCAGGTTCTACTTTCTTAGTCCTAACCTCAACAATCTCTTCCTCTCCATCTGACAAATGGTCCAATGATGCAGTGTCACTCTCTTCAGAACTACAATACTCATACACATTATAATCAGCATCATCTAAATCACTTTCACTATCAGAATCCTGTTGTTCATTAGTGGTCTCATTTATGTCAAATTCAGTGTGAGAAGCATATACATGCAAGACATGATCATTATCAAGACCACATTGAACAAAATCATCAAAGTCAGCATTTGTTTTAAGAGGTTTCAATCCTAAGTGAAACTCTAAGCCAGGGACCAAATAAAACAAACACTTGACCACACTAGTAAACTCAGTTTGCAAAAACTTCACAAATTCTAGCAAGTCTAAGGCAAGCAGATCCACATTTGGAATTTCAGATAGAATTTCATAATCATAAGAAAGGGGATCTCTTACAAATACACCACCACGATGATACTTTATTAAAAACGTTGATGATTGTGATCCTGATGCCATCTGAAACATGATGAAACAATAAACATTGTTAATTTGAAAAAACCCTAATTTGAACAAAGCCCTAATTTATTAAACCCTAAATAATCAGCTGCTTTTAAAAGATAATAAAGATTAAGTAATCAGAGAATGGTAATTTACCTTTTTACATTTAGATGGCAACCTTAATCAATTTTTTAATTTTCAGATCTAGGGTTTCGAATTGGGATGTGTGTGTAATCGGTTTGGTAGGAGTGTGTGTTTTGTTTGGGATTAATAAAGAAGAATATATATAAGTAGGGTTTATATAATAAACGATTATAATAATTAATTATTACAGGATTAAAAAATTGGGTGTGCCACGTTGGTTTTTTACCGGTATCTCTAAGTTACCAAAAGCACAATGACGTAATTAACCGGTCATACTATGTTGAGTAACTTGGATGACAATTATCAAACTATGTTACCTTAGGACAACTTCACGCAAACTTTAGTGACATCTTTGTCTATTAACCCATCCAATCACAATGGAACAAAACTACTTTCTTGTCAATAGCGTACTCCAACTCAATGATATCATTCAAAACCCCGTAGTAAGTTACATCTCCCATGATAGGATTGTTATCTGTAGCACTCGAGAAGCTGTTTGTCATGGCCTGAAGCATAACCCCACTATTCTGTGTTTTCCTATTCCGTTCTACATCTTTTGTGTGAAATCGGAAACCATTTATGATAAATCCCCTATATTTTTTTAACAAACTCAGATGGACAACTTGCCAAGTTCCTTAGACTTTCTGTGATTCTGTGATCCCCTCTAGTATGTAGCTCCTCAACCTGAATTAAGGCAAGATGTGTTAATTGTTTTGTTATAATTATTTTCCAAAAGTAATAAACCTGTGTATATTCCTTACATGATCTTGAAACCACGACTCAAAAGTCTCACTATGTAAACGTTGAATGTCACGCTTACGTTTTCTCCGATTTTCATGATGAACCATCGCCAGATGTTCACTGCAGTGTTAAAAGATGATAATGATGATAACAACGACAACTATTAATCATATAATATAATTTATGAAACTTACAACTAATATAATTACTTACGTTCGAAATTCATCAAATTCACTACAATTGAACAACACATATGAATGTGCTTTAGCCAAAATGTCAAGGTCCATTAATTCTACCTTTGTAGCACCAATCGGTTGACCCGACATAGAAAAGATAGGTAAAACATCCTCATAACCATCGTCATCATAATTTCGACTTGTCTTATTATGTACGGTCTCAACATCACTGGATAAGTACAATGAACAAAACGACACACACTCTTCAGCTAGATATCCTTCTGCAATGGAACCCTCTGGGTTACTCCTGTTTCGCACGTAAGATTTCAATGTAGATAAATACCTGAGATATCAAAACCAAGAATTTCAGATTCAATACTATTTTTTAATAAAGGTATTTACTATAATAGTAATGGCACCTCTCGATTGGATACATCCAACGGTAATGAACTGTCCCTCCTAATCTGGCCTCTGAAGCAAGATGAACCGAAAGATGAACCATGACATCAAAGAATGATGGCGGAAAAATCCTTTCTAAATCACACAGTATTTTTCCAATATCGGTTTCCATTTGAACCAAATCATTTGGATTAAGAACCTTTGAGCATAATTGTTTATAGTAACGACATAGCTTCATCACAGGATAGTGCACGTGCTTAGGCAACACATTTCGCAAGGCAAGGGGAAGCAACTGCTGCATCAAAATATGGCTATCATGACTTTTAAGTCCAAACAGTTTTGGAGGTTTTAACTCTACGCATCTTGATATATTGGCTGCATAACCATCTGGAACTTTCACCTTCTTAAGCACACGACAAAAAATATCTTTCTCGTTTTTATCCATTGAGAAACAAGCAGGTGGCAAATAAACTTTGTTGTTATCTTGAACTATAGGATGAAGTTCATGTCTAATGCCCATTTCTTGTAAATCAAGGCGTGCTTTTATATGATCCTTGGTCTTCCCATCTAGATTCATTAGCGTTCCAAGGACACTGTCACAAACATTCTTCTCAATATGCATTACATCTAGATTATGGCGTAGCAAGTTATCTTTCCAGTACGGTAACTCAAAAAAAATACTTTTCTTCTTCTAGTTAAAAGGTAAATTTGGGTTGCTCTTCACAAGTTTTCCAAATTTAATTTCAAAACCATTTAATAGCCTTATTAAATGTTTTATTACTGATCTAACACAAGGTTTAATGAGAAGCAATAAGGGCTGGACATAAGTCCAGGTCGAAACAGAAAGAACACAAGAGCAAAAAGATTGGGTCGACATGCAGAAAGTTTTAGCCCACCAAACACAAACCAAACACAGAAAGAACACAAGTTTCAAAACACATAAATGACAAACACATAACAACTTTTAGCCCACCAAATCCTTACAACAAATATGAAATAACCCTTTTTCAAACTCCAAATCAATCGCAATTTACAATTTTTAGAATTCACACTTGACTTTTTGAATTTTGTTGAGTAAAACCAAACCAAGTCCAAACCAAATAAGCCAAAAGCTCAAGTAAACTTAAATTAGCAAATGCAACAACAACTAACAACATAACAACAACAGGATCAAACAAGAAAGAAATCAACAAGCTCAGCTTGTTAAAGAACAAAGTAGCAGCAGCCAAACAATAAGTCAAACAATAAGCCAAATAAGCAGTTAAGCTTGCAAAAGCTTATACAAACAATAAACAACAATAATTACAACTGGAAACAGCGACTAGAACAAAAGCAACAACAATAATCAAGAAGAACAATCAAATCAAACATGCTCAGTACATACTGAGTTGTATCAGCATGCAGTCTCAAAAGTGCCTAAAGATAGCTAATTTATAAGCACTGGATAAGCAACTATGGTGAAACTAAAAGAAAACCTATAAACTTCACCTAGGAGGCTATCTAAATCCACAAATAACACAACCTAACACCTACTAATGAATAATCTAGGGGCAATCTAATAGTGGCAAAATCTGAGATGCAGGGGACCCTTTTTGTCAGACTACCAACTTCCACTTTGATTTTCAATGAGCTAAACAATTTCAAAGTCCAATTTTCTTTTTGCAATTGATGCACAAGCTGGTAATTATCCTAAATTAACACACTTTTTCCATTTTCATTATTGATGATCTTAACAGATTTTAATGATAACCCAAAGAGGGTTGGAAGATTGGGTTGACATGCAGAAAGTTTATCATTTTATGTGGCGTATTACTTTTACATGTATATGTTAACGAGACACGCAAGAAGATTAAGAATGATTATAACATGAGTCTAACATGAATCTGATTAGGTTTAGTTATTACAAGAATTCAGATTAGCATACAAGTTTAGGTGAGTCGAATGGATCAAGAAAAACAAGAGTGATGGTGGTACCTAACGAGAGAAAGAGAGAAGAGAACAAGAAAACGATCACAACCCCACAAATTCAATACTCACAGCAGCCCTATCAACACCTTCGAAGCCTTGAGAGAAAAATTATCTAGGAACTCTTGTGTTTTATTTTGATTGTGTCGAATGAAAAAGAATAGAAAGGAGGCCGTATGTTTTAAGTTGAGAGAAAGCGTGTCTTTTGTTTTGGGTCATGTGATTTTAAATATTGAAAGGGAGTAGGAACCGTGAGTTGTACAAAGCAAAGGATATCATGTAATACATATTAGAGATTTAGAAAACTTATTATTTAGTAAAACTTAGTTTAGCTTAGATTATTTACTTTAGAAATATGTCATATAATTTACTTTAGGCGTTTTTTTAAGTGTGATCATTACATATATCATAGTTTTATTTATTTCATATTCAAGTTAGAGGCTTAGATTAAAATTTTAATTAGTGCGAAAATTACAAATTCAAATTTTAGGGTATTACAACTCTTCCCTTCTAAAAAGAAAATTTCGTCCGCGAAATTGAAATGAAATGATTAAACGAAAACGTATCGAATCACGAACTGGAAACGAAAACGATTACTCACTCGAAATGGTTTCTCCAAAGAATTTTAATGAATGGAAAAGTTTCTCATGACTCGATCCAGACAAAATAGGATAGCCCCAGGCTTTCCATCAAAATACCAATCATAACGAATCTGATCCAACGAATGTGAAATGAACATGAAACAGATGATAGTCGTAATCTCACAAGTGATACAGGAACATCAGATGAATATGGAATAAATACGGAAGTCATGCATTGAATAATTCTCCTCAAACGGTTCTAATTGTCTTGAGCGTAAGCAATAACCTTCCCGTGCTGCATAATGGCATAACCAAGTCTCTTCTTGAAACGTCCATCTTAAACCTGCATAATGCATCAGGTCAGGTTAAAGTTAATGTGGTTAAATTCAGTTTCAATTTCAAGAAGTTAATAGCCAAAAATAGTAAACGTAGGGCAAAATTGATATGCTTTTCTGAACCATTTGATATGAACCATTTGTTATGAACAGTGTTGCAAAAAAAGGTCTACTATACAAGGCCGATTAATCGCCGATTAGGTGCTACAAGGCCACCGAGATTGCTGATTTATGTAACTGGGTCAAACAAATAGGTCAACCGTGGTCAACGACTATCAACGGCGGTCAATGTTGGTCAAACTTGCCGGAAACCTATAAATCATGCCAGAAGTACCCAACAATCACTGTAAACTTATTTTGATCACTTATAGTAACTGTTTAAGTCTATCACAAGTTGTTTCTAACCCGAGCCATTTCACTAGTCATGGGGGTTCCATGTCCGTGTCATTGATGCACCAATGGCATATATGACTCTTGTGTGTTTGAGTGATGTTCCACACCATCCCTTATCTGTTACATGTTATGAGCTCAAGTATTTGTTGGGCCACTATGTTATCTGCAGGGGCGTATCGATGCATCCTAGATCTGTTATCTACGGTTAGTGGATTATCTGTTATATGATATGATATGTTATGCTTCTGGGCTCATGGTGGATTACTGTCCTATATCTCACTTTATCTTTCGGGTCAACTAGATACAGATACGCTTAAACAAACGTACACCTTAGGATAAATCCCGTCTGTAAGAAAATATCCACGTTTTAAATAACGCCCGTGTAAAACAAATGAACTATCTGGAGCCGCTCCATTTCGGGCAGTAAGATACAACGGAGACTGATTAATTCAACACATTGATATTGTTGTTTGACCCAGGAAGTCGGAAAAACGAATGCCAAATCTACTTCATTTTTAGTTTCAAATACAATAAAATACCTATATATTATATATACAATAATATAATACATTTCATATACTATATATTAGTATTAATTAATTTAATTATACATCAAATCATCATACTCTAAAATTTTGGGGAAAACTTACCCACCCACGTTCACATTTTATTCACATAAACCCGCTTAAAATTTTGGGAAAAATTCAGATTAATAAATAAGTTTTGGCGCTGCGAAAATCAAGCATATCTTTTCGGAAATCAAGTATTTGATTCGATTTTATTAATGGAAATCGTTTTTCACATACGGTTAAAATCTCAATTTCGGTTTAGGGTTGTACGTGGGCAGCAAAACAAGGATTGTGGGTTTTCACTTTTGAATGAAGCTCTGACTCAACAGGTAATGGAAACCTCTGTTATTGTTATTATTGTTGTTGTTATTATTATTATTATTATTATTATTATTATTATTATTATTATTATTATTATTATTATTATTATTATTATNTAATGGAAATCGTTTTTCACATACGGTTAAAATCTCAATTTCGGTTTAGGGTTGTACGTGGGCAGCAAAACAACGATTGTGGGTTTTCACTTTTGAGTGAAGATCTGACTCAACAGGTAATGGAAACCTCTGTTATTGTTATTATTATTGTTGTTGTTATTATTGTTATTGTTATTGTTATTGTTATTGTTATTGTTATTATCATTGTTATACATTGTTATTGTTATATATTGTTAGTGTTTGTTTAACCTTTGTGATGAGCCTTAAGTGTGAGAAATGGTGGGTTCGGGTTTATGTTTGGTTGACCTCTTGTGATGAGTCTCATATGTGATCATAAGTGCTGCTTATTTGTGATGTGAATACTCTGCAGTTTAAGTGTTTGATATTAGCTCCTGCGGGTGTGTGATTTGGTATACACGTTATATAGTTTGTTTCGTGAGAATTAACCTAACTTTATCAAGGTGTTGGCACTGAATATTAGTAGAATTCTGTAATTTCGGTACTTGGTAGCAGTGTGTTTGTTTTGGTAAGATGAGTTATATAGTTTAGTCTCGTGAAAGTTGGCCTAAGTTTATTGAGGTGCTGCTATTAGGATTAGTAGAATTATTTGACAGTGTTTCACACGATTGTGAACGTCTGAATAACTGATAGTAGTGTGTGTTGTCTTCGTGTGATGAATTATGTAATTTGTTTAGTGAGAGTTGACCTAAGTTTATTGAGGTGCTGCTGTTAGGATTAGTAGAATTATCTGACTGTGTTTCGCACGAATGCGTCTGAATAACTGATAGTAGTGTTGGTGTTGTCTTCATATAATGAATTATGTAATTCGTTTTGTGAGAGTTAACCTAAATTTACTGAGGTGTTTCAGGCATGATCCTTAGAAATTTGTGATTGTCTTTGCGTGTAAATGTATATGAATATCTGGTAGTAGTGTATGTGCGTATGTGTTTTGATAAGTTATGTAATTCAGATTCTAAGAGTTTGGCCTATGTTTGTTAAGGTACTGCGTTCAGGATTAGTAGGATTTTGCAATTGTGTTTCCGATAATTGTTTGTGAATATTTAGCAGTGCGCGTATGTCTTTAAGGATGAGTTGCATAAATCGTTTTGTGAGAGTAAACCTATGTTTATTGTGGTGCTGCATCAGTACTAGCAGAATTTTGCAATCGTGTTTGGATTATTTATATTTAGAAAATTGATAGGAGCGCATGCATGTGTCAGCATATGATAAGTTCTATAATTCATTTTGTGAGATTTGATCAAAGTTTATTGAGTCGGTAAGGATCAGCAGAATTTCATGATTGTGTTTCGGATAATTATGTGGATCTGTGATAGTAGTGTGAGTGTTTACTCCACTCACCGAGTCTCATTCTGTGACATGTAACTGAAGGATTTGAGTCTATTTTTGTTTGTAGATAATGTATTTCATTCTGTAACATGTAACAGATAGTGATTTGATTTATCTTTTGTTGTTCTCAAATGACTATTGTTCTTTGCAATCTCATCATTATTTTATTTGTTTTGTGCACCAGTAATGGAGAATAAAAGGATGCAACGCCAAGTCTCCACGAGAAATACGAATGATTATGAAATGTCCAGAAGGTCAAGGATTCAAGAAAACCAACATAGATTACAAGCTTTGGGAGTGAAAAATATTGCTAAGTCTTTGACAAGTCTAGTAGAGAGTGACAAAACAAAGAAAAAGAAAAAGAAACCAACGAATACAAGTGAGAAAGATGCAGATTATATGGCTGGTTCCGACTTTGATCTTAATGCTGATCAAGATAACCCAGAAGAAGCGGCTAGACAAACAAATAAAAAGGTACTAATAATAAATTTGGCTAATATAATTTATTTTGGTTTGTTTTCTAACAACACTAGTTGCATGAAACAACATCAAAAATACATTGCTCCAATGTCCATGACTAGATATAAAAATTTAGCACTAAAACAAATGACTGCTCGGAATGTCTCCCAAGGGCTAACATCTTCAGAATCTCATTCGCAAAACGGACAACTAATTGATACAGGGAGGGCAATACATAGTAGGGTACAGGAGTCCGACCAAAACCAAACGAGAAATGATCAACCAAATTCTGTCAAGCGAGGGAGATTAATTGCAACTGAGAGAAACTTAGTTGCAATTGACAACGATGATGACCACGGGGAGCGTGACTTGAGATCTGATGGTAACTATACATAAATTTCAAATATTATATATATGATATTAAATTACTATTAAGTGTATATTCAGTTAACTGTTTTCGATGCTTACTTTTTTTTTAAACAATGAAGACCCTTATGATGCGGAAAATGATGATATCGAAGACATACATATGAATGAAGATATTGAAGAACAAGCTACTTCAGAAGATGATGTAGATAAAGACATGGATGATTTGGAGAATGAGAACGATTTAGCAAATGACGGCGATGATCTAGTCGGAGAAGAGTTTCAAGCTCAGCAACTTGAAAATGAAGAAAACCATGAAGTTACACAAGCTCTAAATGAAACAGGTTAACCTGATCTACTTGATTGCATCGTTTTAAAAATCATATATCATATATTGTGTCATATAAGAAGAATATATAATAAAGTTAAATTAAAACAAGTCAAAATACAACGCTAAGATTTTGCCTCCATTTCAATTTATTTAGTATTTTAAATGTATACGTATTTATTGTAAATCATGTTCACTTTTTGTAGTTCGGATTGTAAGCAAAAGAAAGAGAGGACCAACACGTATGGCAAAAGTTTGGGCCCAAGAAAAAGGGGATAGAATTCCTATTTTAGTTAATGAACACGGACAACCTATTAACGACAAAAGTAGTCATCTGACTCATTTCATGGGAACCCTTTCAAGGAGTGGAAAGTATTGTCCGATTTATAAACCATGGAATAAAGTTGACGCCGAAAAAAAAAACTTTGCTTGAATTCTTAAAGGTACACAATGTTAAATTTGTATGTTAATGAATAAAGTATTTGTTTTCTAATGTGAGCTATTACATTTTTTAGACAAAATTTGATATTCCGGAAGCTGGAGAAAAATGGATATTGCAATCATTTGGGCGGAAGGTGAAGAACTGGAGGGCAAGAGTTAAGGAACTCTACCATGATCCGTCTTTGTCAGTTAAGCAACAAATAAGCTCTAGGCCAAAGCAAGTGCAAAAAAAACAATGGAAGAGACTTGTGAAGTATTGGAATAAAGAAAACACTAAGGTGTGAAATAATCTTCCACTTTAAATAACGTTACTTAATTTCCCATTATGATATTTTACTTTCCTGCTGCAGAGTTTAAGTGAAAAAAACAAGGCGAATCGGGAAAAAAAGAAGATGATCCAAAGAACCGGTAAAAAAAGTTATGCTCGCGTCCGTGAAGAGTTAAAGGTAACTGTATGGAGACAGTGGGATTGTTAATGTATCTTGTCGATATCCACTGTTAATATTTATTTTCTTTTTATTCATACAGACATCTTTGGGACAAGATCCAAGTAGAGTGGATCTTTTTAGTGCATGCTTCTCCAAAGATGGAAATACCAAAAATGATGACACTGCAGATGCGATTGTAAGTAATATGCTTTTATGTTTGGAAAAGTGTATTAATAGCAGAAGTTAAACACAATATGCTTTTTTTCATAATACATGCCTTTCCTATATGTTGTTCATGTTGATATAAAATGCAGGATGAAATGAAACGACTTAGTGATAATCTGCCCGAGGGTTCGATTGATAAGCCTGAACCAGATGATATTTTTTCTACAGTTATGGGTAAAGATCGAAATGGTGATGCAAACATGTATGGTCTAGGTGTTCGTGCTTCTGATGTTTGGGGTGTAATACCAAGTCGTTCAGCATGTCATAGAGAAAACAACGAATTGAAGTCTAGATGTGGAGAACTTACTAGTGAAAATGAACAGTTACGAGCCCAGTTATCAGAGATGAAAGGGTCGATGGATAGTTCCAGTGTTCCACCTCTTACATCACAACATTCTCCCGTTGTAACCAATGAACCTCCACGTTTACGGGTATGTTTCTATTATAAATCGTTGCTTTTCCATCCTTTAAATGACCACAACACTGTTCTTTTTTCGTATTTGTTTTTAATTATGAAAAACATTAACAACCAAAATGTACTGTTCTTCATCAGAATGCAACAGTGATTTGGGTGGTAGTCGGGTATGGTTATGTCGGGTCGGGTGATTCGGGTTAAAGGGTGCCCCAATTAAGTAACAGTGATGCAGAATGCATGGGTTGTTTTAGAGGGAAATGAGGAATGACCACATGGCCTATGTGAAATAAGATTGTCTTGAGTAGGGTGACCCTCTATTGTGACATGCTAGGAAGATGACTCATAATTGATTACCAAATATATATATTTGCATGGCGTAACAAGCTAGTTGAATGGAAATTACCTTTCTGAATTAAGTAAAGTAGTTGCAGATATGCAATGTGCAGTTTTGAGATGCTCATAGCCTGATATTGGTTTGAGCCACCATTGTGCCACTTTGGTGATTGCGTGACATTTGAGAACTCATATAGATATGATTTGCATTATGCTAACTGGATATTATATGTTGTGGAAGTTTTGGGTTTAGTTTAGTAGTTCTCCCTAGCAACTTCAAATGTCTAGATTCTAGAATACCATTAAAATATGACTAGACAACGAAATTCTCTGGATGACAATTGAGAAATAAGCAAATTGTTGCATGAATAAATTGCAGAATAGGGGACGTTACATATCTCATTAGTTGTTGCATCTCCAATATAGTATTGTTGCATTTTCATAACGTCAGATACATATTTTCACATATTCAGCATACACTGATCAATTTTTGACCTCCTTTGTATACACCAGCCTCCATACCTGCAGTATTACATCTATTTAACCTAATACATTTGTCTGACTATAAATTGATAAATGTTTGTTGAAAACTGAAATCTAGGTCGGGGATGAAGTTTTTCTTAAAAGCATTCTAAACTCAACCGAGACTGTAGCAAAAGGATGGGTGAGGAGCTTGAACCCAAATGATATAGTTGGTGGTACAGAGATTGGACGAGGATGGTGTGAGGTAAACGTTCAAGTACCAACAAAAAGAGATGAAATGTTGGTGAGACCATATGGGTTATTTGCCACAATTGAAGACTGTGTTGGTGCAACCATAGCATGGCCTTGTCCCTTTATCTCGGTATGTCTTTGTTAATCTTGTGATACCAATAATAATACTAACAAGGAGCTTAATGCTTATACATGGGTGTTTATTTGTAGGTGGTCCGTGAAGATTGAGAGAGGATGCATGATGACCACGGACTAAGCTTCTTGTTGCTTTAATTTATTGTTTAATGTTACACGACTTTATGTTGGATATTGTCTACCTTATTTATGTTTAGTGCTTTTGTTATGACAATTGCTTATTTGAAATACAATTTCGTTTTATTCATTTAATAATTATTTGATGTTTTATTCATATCGTAATAATAGAGTGTGCATGCTGAAAATAGCGTCCTATCATATGACTTGTCAGGACTTTGAAATTGTCCTATTAAACTTATTAACCGTCCCTAACAATTAACTTTTAAGGACGCTTAACATTGTAAAAGTGTCCTAATATGTTGTTATTAGGACGTTATTTAGGTTGTTAATAGACATTTTATACGACCAAAAAATTGGTTTCATAATCTTCTTTGAGATATTAGAACCCTTTTCTTGGTGCTAAAGTAGCTATAATGTTATATGATAAGCGTCCTAACAATTATCTTTTAAGTACGCTTGTATGTGTATCAAAAGATTAAAAGTAGGTTACCACATGTTAGAACATTGTAAAAGTGTCCTAATATGTTTTTATTAGGACGTTATTTGGGTTGTTTATAGACCTATTATGCGACCATAAAATTGGTATCATAATCTTATTTGAGTTATTAGGACCCTTTTCTTGGTTGCTAAAATAGCTATGATGTTACATCATAAGCGTCCTAACAATACTTTTAAGGATGTTTTTATATGCCTCAAAAGATTAAAAGTAGGTAATCACATGTCAAAACAATGTAAAAGTGTCCTAATATGGTTTTATTAGGACACTATTTGGGTTGTTCATAGACATATAATACGACCATAAAATTGGTTTCATAAGGGTATTTGAGATATTAGGACGCTTTGGACCTATTACAACCGCCTTACATGAAACGCTTTCATCCTTGGTCCTATTAAATGAAAGGTCCTAAAAAGTACCATTTTATGACGCTTATGAGGGTCCTAAAAAGCCACTTTTGTTGTAGTGACAGATTCTTCCCACTGGTGACAACATTGAGTACACTGCTCCACCTAATCCGACTGACCTTCTAAAATTCATCCAGGATCTGGGATATCTACCAAATGCCAACCATGGAGAGCCATCACACTAGTACAAAAAGTTCTATTGGTCACGCATGGTCGATTTTGAAATGTCACACTGTAACATTTATACGTGACTAAATGTACCAGAATAAAATGAACTGCCACACTTGATCCGACTAGTGTGACCATTTCGGAATTCTATTGTCACACATTTGAATATTTATGTGACTAGAGGTAACTGGAAAAAAAATTTTGGATTATTTAGTCACTTTTAATTCGAGACGTGTGACAGATACAAATGAGCTCGAAACATTAGTCACACTATAGATATACATATGTGACAAATATATGTCACACAATTTAAAAGTGTGACCAAAATAGATATATGGTCACATGAGGTAATTGTGTATGTGGCTAAATTATATAGTCAAGTTTGTCACACATTATTTAAACGTGACTGCTATTCTTTACTGAATATTTAGCCACATAGCGTCTGAAATGTGTGACAACGGAAAAGTAAGTTTGAAGCGTTAGTCACGATATGCATTTAATAGTGACAAATATATGTCACACAGTTGACGAGTGTGACCAAATGTCATATATGGTCACACTAAACCATAGAAACATGATTAAGTGTAACGAAAATTCGATACATATGGTCACGTAAGTTAATAAGTGTGTCTAAAGTTTAGTGTGTGTTTGCTTGCCAAATCCTAATATTTATAGTCACACTTAATTAAAGCACGATCATGTGACTATAGGCTTTACAATAGTCACACCATATCACAAATGTGTATCTAAATGATGTTTATGGCCACATTATAAGGGTATTTTATGTGACCAATACATTCAAAATAGTCACATTGTGAAATATTCATGTGACTATTATTTATAGCAAAGTGTGAAGTCATGAGTTATCATTAACCTTGATATTAGTCACATTGAGTTTTTGTGTGACTAAATCATAGTCATATTTTGTCACACATTACTTAAGCGTAGTCACAATTTGATAAATATGGTCACACATTTCTGATAACTTATGTAATTTGATATTCACTTAATTGAGTTCAGTCTATTAGTCATGACTGCATATTGACTAGTTTTTCAACCACTGGTTTTTCAACAAATTGTGCCTGAAATTGAGAATCTTTCATACCAAACACTGTTTTTTTTTCAACTCTGCACTATATAAAGGCATAACCACATACATGAAAACTGCATATACAAGACAACTGTAACAAAAATATGCAGGGTGTTTACTACTGCTAGTACATAGTTAATACTTCTAGTACACAGTTTATGCTGCCAGAAGTTATAGTTTTGTATAATCTGGAATCCTTTAAAAGAGTATTTGCAAGTACGAACTAAACAATTAACACAACAACAACAACATAAATCCTTTAAAAGAGTATTTGCAGCAAAACAAAAGCTTAAATAGGTTCTGCAGACAAAAAGAAATCCCTAAACAGAGTGTTACAGCTTGAGAATGACACGTGCTTCACTTTGATTTTCGTATAACAATACCTTCGCAGTCGGTTCCATGGTAGGCATCTTTTGCTTGTGGATTTATTCGTGGCAATATGTTATCATTTTGCTCGTGAATGACTATACTAAATTCCTCATCGACATCGTCATACGTAACTTTGTAATTCTTGGTAGGTGTTTTAAAGACAATAGACAATTTTTTATCTGCCTGGTCTTTCACATAAAACACTTGTCGTGCTTGTGAGGCTAATATGAACGGATCATTCTTGTGGCCTAAATTATTCAGGTCTACCAATGTGTAACCATGAGTATCGCGTTTGACCCCACCATGTTTTGAATTAACCCAATCACATTTGAAAAGAGGAATTTGCCTGAAACGGTAATCTAGTACCCATATCTCTTGTAAAATCCCATAATAAAATGCTTTTCTTGTGGTTGCAACTTCTTTGGATATGTGATGATCTGCTGC
>LBNU01008984.1:18750-39469 GCA_014162995.1 Artemisia annua
AGTGGTTTTGATAAGACTTTAGATTATCATTTTTGTATTTCTAAGATTCGGAGATGTATTCCTTTATCATGAAACGTTTGTAACCTTTGTAATTCAATTGTAATACATATGTTGTATGTCTGTATATGCTTTGATATGTCACCATAATGTAGCACTTTTACCCTTGTTGGGTTGGGGTGTTACACTAATACTAAGGAGATTAAAACCTAGGTTATCAACATGAGCTACATCATCTATAGAGAGGGAGTCATGAGAAATAGTACCTTTCCGATGATTTTGCATTTTGCTTTGCTACCAAAAGTAACGTTACCTCCATCACATTCTTGATATGTTGAAAAGAGGCTTTTGTTACCCGTCATGTGACTTGAGCAACCACTATCTTTGATCCATTCATCCGGTTCCAAACTAACTTTGAAGCATACCTATTTTATAAAAAACACTCAAACGTTTGGTCCCCAATATCTCATGGGTCCATTTTGGTTAAACATACCATTAACTTGATCCATGTATGAAAATGGAAGATATGGGTACCATGACATGTAATTTGGAGTTTGGTAATATCTAGGTATGTTTTGGTTCCAACCATGTTGGTAGTTTGGTTGTATGTTGTAGTTGCTCTTTGGAAAGGGGCGTTTGGGAATAGGAGTTTTAGGTCTTGGTTGAGTAGTTTTAGTTCTAAATTCATTTTTACCAAGTCCTACTCCAACTTTAATAGCTGGTTTTAGTTTTGTATCATTTACACTAATTTTGGACTTATTTGTGACTTTAACGAATTTAGTACGATCTGACGTAGAAACTAGCTTTTCTGCTGCAGACCCCGCGGAACCCTGCTTTGGGTTCCGTCTGGACGTGGGTGCCTGTAGCAGCTTTGTTAGTTTCTTGTGCTTTCTTGTCTTATTTCGTTTGACTCTTTGAAGTTTCCAATTTCATGAAACCTAGTCCCGTTTTATCAAATGGTGACTTTTGAAGTTTCATTATTTCATCCGCACAAGAAATGCTTTTATCGAACCTTTTAAACTTTGTGGTTAGTTTCATTAGATCATTTTGAGTAATTTTAAGTTTCTCAATTTCGAGTTTAAACTCTTCACATGATTTACACAATGTGTCAATACTTTTACTCTTTTCTAACCTCTTAGCTTTTTCTTTTAATTCATAAACTTCATTTTCCAAAAATTCCTTTTTACTTTTCAAAAATTTGTTTTTGTTTATGATTTTTAAGCTTAGTTCACAATGTGTCATCATTAATAGAAGAGCAAGATGAGTCGGAGTGTACCTCATTTGAGTCTTGAGCCATGAGAGCAATCTCGTCATTCTTTGGCTCTTAGTCATCATCTTCACTATTGCTCCAAGCACCACTTACAAAAGCTCTTTGATTTTTACTTTTGGGTGGTTTTGGACATTCTCCTATGAGATGACTTGTGTCTCCGCACCTAAAACACTTTCTTTCTCCCTTTCCTTTCTTATCATCACGATCTTTTCGGAAAGCTTTCTTGTCATCTCTAGGTTGCCTTACAAACTTCCCTCGTCTTCGAAAGAACTTCTTGAAGTCTCTAACGGCCATTGCATATTCTTCATCATCACTATCCGAGCTAGATTCTTCATCATCACTTGATTGAACTCTAGCTTTCAAGGCAATAGACTTGACCTTTTCTTTCTTGCCTTTAACTATTTCCGAATCTTTTTCCATTACCATTTCATGAACTTTGAGGTTTCCAATTAGCTCGTCAAGTGACATGCTTGAAAGATCCTTAGATTCTTCAATTGTCTTCACTTTGGCTCTCCACTTCGGATGGCGTGCTCTAAGGAATTTCCTGACAAAATTCTTGCTACAAAAAGATTCATCAAGTGCTTTAAGTGAAGTAATAATAGTGTTAAATCTAGCAAAAGCACAATCAATAATTTCATCTTCGGGAATAGTAAATTGTTCATATTGTTGAACAATAAGATCAATTTTGTTATCCTTAACTTGTGAGTTTCCTTGATGACTGACTATTAAAGATTGCCAAATTTCTTTAGCAGTTTTACACATAAAGACTCTTTCATATTCTTTCTTTGGTAAAGCATTGTAAACCATCCTTAAAAGTATATATGTTATCACCTTCAATGATTATATACCATAGATCTATATCTTTTGACTTCACGTAAGTTTCAAAGCGGTTTTTCCAATATTTGAAACCATTAGCTTCAAATAGTGGTGGTCTCTGCATAGATTGCCCTTATTTGTAATTTTCAAAATCCATGGATCGTTTCAAGTTTTAAAACACAATATATTTTAAAAGCTTGAGTAACATAGCTCTTGATGCCAATTGTGGAAAACTAGAAGGGGGGTTGAATAGTTTACCTGTTTTTAACCTGATTATCTTTTAAAACTTTACGTGTAATCAAAGATCTAAACTAAAAGACAATATGTAATATGCAAGAATAAAGAAAGAAACGATCAAACCACAAGACGATAGTTTATCGTGGTTCGGCTACAAGGACTCTTTTTCCTTACCCTACTCCACGCCCCGAGTATCTAATTCGAAAGTTTCTTTCACTAGTCAACAAGCTCCTTTCACCGGCGGAGAAAACCTTACACGTCGCTTACACAAGATTACCGACACAAAGCTAGATGTCGAGTTCTTTTACAAGGGTACAACCACTCCCGTCACACTATGTATTTTAAGGCCTAAAATACTAACCGATCACTACTGAAAGTATACAATGAATTGATGTATTAACCTCACTAGTTTACACAAAACTAAGCTAACAAGACTTGCAATGTTATGTTAAGACTTGTAATTTTTTGTATGAACTTGTGATCTTCTTTGCTACAAAAGATCTCACACAAATGAAATGTTAATGAGTTAGATGAATGTAATGAGAATGTATGTGTAAATTATAATGAGAAGTGATAAAAGATTTCTTGAGAGTGGCTTGCTATTTATAGCCAACCAAGCCAGCAAGCTGGCGGATCCGGCGAAACCAAAACAAGGGTTCCGCCCTTGTATCTCCAGGGATCCGCCAGGTCTGACAGTCAAATGTTCAAGAAATCTTTCCATATCTAGAATGTCAAATCAAGATCCTTCAAGTCAACACAAAATAGTTTGAGTAAGAATCTTTTCAAAATGTGTAAGAGATCTTAAGAAAAGTCAACTTCTAGATTTAGAAATCTTTCCATAAATGCTCATGATGCATGACATGATGTCATGTAACATTTTCTATATTTAAAAATATGAAAATGTTATGTTTTATATTAAATGTAAATGTAGCAAATGTTTATATGAAATAAAGTCTAGTTATGCAAGACTTAAACTATAATCATGCTTTGCTAAAAGTTAAAGTTTACATTTTGTCGTTAACAAAACTTATTAAAGATCGTAAAATATAAATAATGTTTTTAGGCGATATTTGTATTAACACATTACAATATATTAAAATTAGACGCAACTTAAAATAACGATATGAAAAGAAAAAAAACGATACAGGACTTAAAATAACGATACAACACATATTAATAATACGAAACTTAAGCATTTTACTGTCGCTTTAAAATTTCTTGATGATTTGTTCTTATCTCTTGCGAATGATAGCGGCTTTGGCCGATGTGGTCTCGTCGGGATCAATCATGAGAAACTTCATCTCCTCCATCTCTAAGGTCTTCATTTCCTTCTCTCTCCTCGCCTCGTACGCGGCCATTTGAATGTTGGCTTTTCGCGAATATTTTTCTGATAATTGTCCCGAAAAAGAACTCGTTTGACTCCCCCCGGAGCTCCCGCGCTCGACGTATCCATCGAATTTTATTTCTTTGAAGCTCGCGCTTTGTAGGCGCCTTCGGGACGAGGACGTTTGTCAGGACCAAAAACATCCTCGAGGCATGAAATGTCAATCGGGTCATCGGCATCCCATTTGGGGTACTTTTTCAAAATATCCCACACGTGAACATAACGAACTTTTTCCCGGAAAAGTGTTGTTCAAAATTTTCCTTCTCATTCTCGAGATGATCGTTGTCATCTTCACTACTCCTACGCTACAAATGTTTGTAGACAACGTTGAATTTTTGACGATCACCGTTAACCCTTGTCCATTTACCAGTGAGCATATTTTTGGTATGACGCTCACAGCCAGATTGAGCGTTGAAAATTTCCGTAATCTGGTTCCAAAAAAAGTCATCGGAACGGTCATTTCCGATATCTCTGTCTTGAGAAATTTCTATCCAAATTTCCGCAAGCATCTTCTCTTCTTCTTTGGACCAACGAGAATTCATAGGCGCCATATCCTCCATGTCATCTTATCGTCCGCGTCCAAATTAACGACTTTTTTTGATTTTTTGGCAATCGTTTTTTTTTTTCCTCGCGATTTGGAAGGTTCACGGGATTGTGGTACTTTGAATTATGAATCTGATTGTTGTGAATCAAGGTGTTGTTGTGGTTGAGATTGAGGAAACGTTGAAGGTTGCAACAGGTTAAAAAACTGTGGTTGAGATTGAGAAAATCGTTGTTGGGGGTAATTTGCGAATCCTTGAAATGCAAATTGTTGGTTTTGGCAAATTGCCTCGGGAGTCAATTACGTCCCATATGTAGGAATTTGTGGCGACGAGGAGTTAGAGTTTTAAGACGATGGGGTAGACGAGTTTGAAGAACACTCGTATTTTTGTTGGTTTAACGTGAGAAGATTCGTAAAATATTCGGCCTCGTTTGGATATTGCGACATTTTTTATTTTATTATTATTATTATTTTTTTGTATATTGAGAGATTGAGAGTGTTGGTAGTTTTTTGTTAAGAATTGTGTGAGCAAAAATAGTGTATAATGATATGGTATTTATAGTGCGTAAATAAAGTGGGTTAAGTTGTTATTTATTTTTTATTTTTATTTTTTTTTAAGAAAAAAGATGTAAAACGATAATATTACCGTTTGGTTTCAAAAGTGGGACCAACCAAACGGATATATGTCAGGGATTAACCTCGCCGTGCAGACGAGGAGGCCACATATGGCGAATGATGGCGAGCTGGGGGTGTCATGGCATGCTACTTTGAGGCTGCCATGTCACCACGGCGAGCCATGAAGAAGACCACACCGTCCGCTCTAAACACATTTCATATGACTTGGTAACTGTTTGGACCATATTAGGCTGGATGGCAAAGAGGTGACTCGCTCACCTTAAATGCCAAAGTCACTCGTGACCTCCTGTTCCATCTTCACAGCTCACGCACAAGTCACGCAACCCAAGAGAAGTTAAGGTGAACTGGTCACCTTAATGTTTTATTATTTTTTTTATTTGGTTTGTGAGTGTATATGAGGTATTTAGTAGAGTATATTTTTATAAAATGGATAATTTAATGAAAGGAGAGATTAAGGTGACCATGTCCATAAAAAATGATAGAGTGTGAAGGGAAGTGAGATGAAAGAGAAAGTTGATGTGACGTTGAGATGAAAGGTGAGAATGTGTTACCCTTGCTATCCAGCCTTATAGCCAAGGTTATAAATAGCGTGAGGCGTGGCGTGGCGGCATGACCAAGCTCACGCCTTTGCGGCTAAGGCGAAGCTTTTGCGTTTATAAGGCATGACATAAGGCGGCACAAAATATGAAAATATTTATATATTTATATCATATTTCATATATATCGAGTTTACAGAAAGACGTGGCATAAGGTGGCATGGCGGCATGGCGTGGCGGCATGATCAAGCCTCGTGCCTTTGCGAGGCTTTGCGGTGCCTTTGCGAGCCTTTTAGAACAATGCTTATAGCATTTAATTGTAAAGGAAGGTGATTTGCACACCAAATTTTTTTATTCTTGCACCAAATTCTGTGCATTACAGTGTTATACTGTGTACTCTCTGTGCAATATAGTGTTGTACAAAATGGTGTGTTTATAAAAAAAAAATGGTGTGAGGATCAATCCCCAGTTGTAAAACTTGCATGAATAATGGGAGGTGATTCGCACACCAACTTTTTTTATTCTTGTACCATACTCTGTGCATTACAGTATTGTATTGTGTATTCTTTGTACATTACAGTGTTATACAAAATGGTGTGTTTATAAAAAAAATGATGTGCGAATCAATCCCCATGAATAATACACCGTTAAATAAACTTATATAAATTGCAGCACCCATCCTATAACAACCTGTCATAAGTTGTGAAATGTGTACATATTAACACATCAATTCATTCTTGGGCCCTCGTAAAGATGCCTTGGTGGTGACCCACGTTGGACTGTAATGTGACTATGTTCTTTAACTTTGCCCTTAATATGCTCCACCACTTCGGACACCTGCCGGCGTCTTCTCCACCACAGTCCTTTCATTGTTCAAGAATCAGCTCCGCATTTTTTATAACATGATCAATGAAATGAGTAAATTCTGTTCGTAATTAATAATTTTTAAGAAGTAATAAGCGATTAACGATATTTTTGTTTAAACATTATATATCGTCTAATCTAAATTTTAAGTAAATAGTTGTTAACAACGACCATAAAATCAATTGTTAGCAAAAACGTTAGTAATATTACCAAATAAATCATTATCCATAAGCGGGTTCGTTCATCTATATATAAAACGCGCCAAAGCTAAAAAGTGAAAAAATGACTAGCTAGTGATAATCTTAAAGTAAGGCACTAGTTTGGTATCAAGATGTTACTGGCTTAGAAATAAATAGATCCAAAATGTGACCATGCGGTGATTCAAGCTTTGAGCTAACGATTCAAGACATACATTCATCTTTTTTAGCACAAGACATACATTTATCTAAAAAGCTAATTAAAAATATGGTTTAGTTAAGTTATAGCAGTACCAAATCAAATTCAAAATGGTTTTAAGTCAGTTTTTGTATTTGGTTTTGATTCACTCCTATGCATAGTTCTTAGCATAAACCTTTTTATTTCAACATGACTTATCGAATGTCTCAATATTTTCACTTTGAAAAAAGTAAAAGTTTTTAAACATAACAATGTAAATAAGTTGATTTCATAGCCTTTCGGTGCCCACATTCCCCTATCACTATCACCTTTTCCCTCTTTCTCTGTGGACAAACCTAAAAATAGGTATGTTTATTTGTTTGTCCATTTAATACTTTGATAGTTTGATATATAGTGTTTGTTTAAACAAATGAAAAGGTGATTGTGATTTGTGGATATCATATACTATGAGAGGTTCAGTTGGAATTTGCAAACGATAAACAAAAAATAAGACAAATGTTCTAACCAATAAAACTCTTACAAGATGACTAGATGTGTTGTAAAGATATGATAATAAAATCACATACAAATGACATATATTATAAGCTAAATTTTGTTTTAAAATTGGTTATTCTTAAGTTAACATTTAAGGATTCCGACTTTTTTAATATTTGAGCTTAGATGACAAACAATAAACTGTTGAATCCACAAAAATGTATCATAAAGTTAAAGTTATCTCAAAATATGTATTTTATTTATTCTCTAAGATTAAATTTGTCAGGATATTTGATATACTTCTTAATACGAATCATACCAAAAACCAGTTTCTTTGTTACAAGCGGATCAAGTAATATACCAAGTGTACCTATACAGGTTCAGTACATTTTTTGAAAAAATAATGTATATGAGACAAACAACCTTTTTTAAAAGTTTACCTAACCATTTTAATAATAAAAGCCTCTCATTCAATCAAAATATAAAAAGCCACCCATACAAATCACAATCTTTTATTACTTGGCCTATATAACATGTCTTCTTTCTTTCCACAACATTTTTACATACAAAAACTAAGCCATGGCTGTTGATGTTTGCTCAACTTCTGAAGTTCTTGTAAGCCCAAGAATATCATTTTCTCATGATCTAAATGACCCGTCATCCGAAATCATCGACTCAATCCACCCCATCCGATCAGACCAATTCCTTCTATCACCCGGTTTTGATTTCGACTTATGTAACACATCAAGTCTCACACCAGCTGATGAGCTATTTTCTAATGGTAAAATCATCCCTACACAAATCAAAACAATTCAAAAAATTCAAGTCCATGACCCCATAACAAAAAATGTACAAGTAGCATCACAAAAACCAAATTTGGATAACCAAAAGAAAAGGCTAAAGGAGTTCATATTTGATAAAGATCAAGATGAAGACCAAGAGAAAACGACACCAACATCGACAACAAGATCATTTTGGCAATTTACGCGAAGTGTGAGCCTTAATATTGACAATAGCAAGGGACCAAAAGGATTGCTTAGATCATTATCAATCAAAAGCTTGTCAAGAAGCAATTCGACTGGCTCGGCTTTAAATCCGAAACGAAATGTAGGTCCAAAAGTTGTCGAGAAATCGAAGGATCCTATGTTGTTAAGAAGGTGTTCAAGCTTAAATCAACCTCCACCTTCTAATCATGTGTACTATACTTATCAAAACTCGTATAATTCTAAGAGTTGCAAAGGGGGGATTAGAATTATTCCGATTCTGAACATCCCCCCGGCTTATAATATTTCAAAGGGAACCATAAATTTTTTCGGCTTTGGTTCACTTTTTTGTAATGGGAAAGTCAAAAAGAAAACGAAATCGTAAGTGAATATTTGNTTTTTAGTCTAAAAGTACGAAAATAAACATCTTCATATTTCAATATAACCTACTTGATAACTTGTTGAAGTGCATGTACATCACCTAAAAAAAAAAAAAAAAAGGTGGGGTAGACTTCTTAGATTGGTACAAAAATGATTAAATGTGCATGAGCATGTCAATTGATTGGGAAACATATCAACAAAACATCCTTGTTTTATGCTTTTTCTTCCTTTCACTTTGCTTTTTTATTCTTACCATTTTTGTACGGGGTTAATATTCTTACTAATTTTAAACGAGGTTAGTAGTAATACTCCGTATACAAATATCTTAATAAACGTTTTAAGCATGGGAGATGATTTGTACACCAATTCTTTTTGCCATCCACCACTAAATTACACCAGTGATGCATACAGTACAACACTGCTATGCATGATTTAGTGGTGGATGAAGAAAAAAAATGGTGTACAAATCACCTCCCTTTAAGCATGACATGACATTTAGAGTCATTAAACTTTTATTTTGTTTTTAAGTTATTGAACTTATGAAATATAATATTTAAAGTCACTAAACTTATAAAATTATATGGAAACATCTTTAACTTGTACAAACATGACACTTGTGTTACTTAATTATTTAAAACTATACGTTCAATAACCCTAGATATATGAAAACTTGAAAAGTAATCTAATTTATAAGTTTAGTAACTCAAATTAACAAAATGAGTTTTGTTACTTTGAGTGCACTTTTATGGAAAGTTTAGTGATATATTGATAACTTAAATTTTGTAGTTTTACTTTCATCAGGGTAGCTAAATGGTAGTGTTAGAATCATGTTAGCATATGTCAGTCAAGACAATATCTTACTTTTTTTATCTTACTACAAAGTAAGATATCGTCTTGACGGACATATGATGGGGGTTGGAGTTAGCTCGAATATAGTCGAAAGAGCATCAACATTGATTGGCTGCTCCATGCTAACCTCTCTCTTCAAATATTTACGCGTCAAAGATGGTAGTAACATGTCTAGAATTAACTCTTGGGATGAAGTCATCTCTAAAGTGTCTACACGTTTATCTATAAGTGGCCAACTTACATTATTAAAGTCGGTTCTCACCTCGTTTCCGCTTTATCAAGTGTCCATTTCAAAGTTCCGATGGGTGTGTTAAACAAGTTGGACTCTATTCATCGGAATTTCTTTAACAGAGTAAATGGTTTAGATAGAAAAATTGCTAGGATTGGATGGGACAAGGTTTTTGCTTCAAAGAAGAACGATGGTCTTGGGGTTTCTAGTTTTTTTCTCATAATCGTGCTCTTCTTTTCAAATGGGTTTGGCGTTTTCTCACTGATGATTCTTCTTTGTCGACGCATTTTATTAAAGCAATTTTTGGTAACCAAGGGGCTTTAGACATATGTACGTCGATTGGCTAGACATAATTTGTTCCAAAGTAAAGGTATTGATCTTTTGCAATTCATTACGAAAAAAATTGGTAATGGTGAGAATACTTCTTTTTGGGACGAAATTTGGTTAGGCGACGTTCTTTTTAAAGTTATATATAAGAGGTTGTTTGTTTTAGAGACATGTAAGTCTATTAGCGTGGCTGAGAAATTGAGACATCCCTCTTTGGTTCATTCTTTTCGTCGGCTGCCAAGAGGTGGGGTCGAACAGGAACAACTTGGTATGCTTTATTCTCGTGTTGCCGAAGTTACTCTTCCAAATATGTCTGATCGTTGGTCTTGGTCTTTAGAGGGCTCAAGCGAGTTCACTGTTAAATTTACTCGCATTCTGATTGATGACAAGCTGATTCTGCCTAAAGTTGAAGTGCCCATAAGGTGGATTAAGGTTATCCCCATCAAGGTTAATGTTCATGCTTAGAAGGTTCGCTTGGACAAATTACCTTCTAGATTAAATCTGCCGCTTCGAGGAATTGATATCCCATTTGTGGAAAACTAGAAGGGGGGTTGAATAGTTTACCGCTTTTTAACTTGTTAATCTTTGAAAAGCTTTACGTGTAATTAATGATTCTAACTAATTATCAATAATTAATAAGCGAGTATAAAGAAAAAAACGATCAAACCACAACACGATTGTTTATCGTGGTTCGGCTACAAGGACTCTTTTTCCTTGCCCTACATCCACGCCCCGAGTTTCCAACTCGAGAGTTTCAAGCACTAGTCAACAAGCTCCTTTCACCGGTGGAGAAACCTTTACAATCGTCGCTTACACTTTATCCGGTACAAAGCTAGATACCGGGTCCTAGTTCAAGGTAGAACCAACCTAACGTCGCATATCCACTATTTTCGACACTAAGCTAGATGTCGAGTTCTTTTACAAGGGTACAACCACTCCCGTCACACTATGTATTTTAAGACCTAAAATACTAACCGATCACTCTTGAATATACACAATCAAATGAAGTATAAACTACACTAAGTTTATATGAAGCTAAGCTAACAAGTCTTGCAACGTTGAGTTGAATATTTGTAACTTCTTGGATGAACTTGTGAACTTCCTTTCTACATAAGACAATCACACAAGTGAGTAGCTACTGAGTTAGATGAGAGTATATGTGTAAATTATGGCCCTAAGTGATTGGTGATTTCTTGCAAGTGGTTTGGTATTTATACCCAAACAATCCAGCAGCCTGGCGGATACGGCGGAACCAAAGAACGGGTTCCGCCCGTATACCCCCAGGGTTCCGCCAGGTCTGACAGGTAAACTTGTAAGAAATCTTTCCATATCAAGCAATGTCACATCAAGTTACTTCTAGTCAAACACACAATAGAGAAAGTTGGAATCCTTCCAAAATGTGTAAGAAGTCTTATGGAGAGTCAAACACACAATCTTTCCATAAATGCATATGATGTGATGTTTACATTTTCTATGTTAAGAAATATAACAATGTTATGTTTAATATGAAATGTAAAGTCTAGTTATTCAAGACTTAAAACTCAAAAGATGTTTTACTATAAACTAAAGTTTATACTTTGTCATTAACAAAACTTAGCAAAGATCGTAAAATATAAATAACGTTTTTAGGCGATATTTGTATTAACAATCTCCCCCTTTTTGTTGATGAAAAAACATAAACTTTATTTATAAGTAAGCCACTAGTTTTAGTGTTTAAGTCTTATGAAGTTTATATTTAAATTTGTTTTACTAAAATGATGTGGTATGCAAGAGTTAGGGATGAGAACAAGTTTAATATAAATTCTCCCCCTTTTGTCGAAACAAAAAGAAGAGTTGCAAAGTAGAATGATGCAAGTGCTCCCCCTTGGACAATACTCCCCCTAAATGGAGTGCCAAGGTAGGAGACATGGATTTTGAACCTACAAAGTAAAAAATTTGTTGCCGCACAAGATAAGTTTAGAACAAGTCATGAAAAATCCTTTTTGTCGTAACAAAAAGAAGAGTTGCATGGCCGAATAATGCACTTTCCATGCTCCCCCTTGAATATTACTCCCCTAAATTGGAGTAACAAGGAAGGAATGCATGGATTTTTATCCTACAAAAAGAAAGTTAGTGTGTAAAACACAAGATATATATGTTACCATAGCAAGGTATAGTACAACCACAATACCTAAATGGTCAGCAAACAATGCATACTACATAGTAGAATGAAATTTATTTCATGTAAAATTTGACTTTTAGAAAGTCAAAGACAAGAAATGAGGTGGATAACATCCTACAAAAAATAAAAAGAAACTAAGAACATAAAATCCTACTTCTATAAAAGGAAAAACATCACATTCGTTAATGAGAAACATCCACCTAGGACATGTTCGAGTGTTGGAGGATGAAGCGGGTTTTATTTTTGAAAATGGTGTAGGTGGAATACTAGTGGTTTGTTTGCGCTACTATGGATGAGATCTTATTATCATTGGATTACTCAATGATGCACTAAACATGAGGTTGGTGAGACATGACATTTAGACGTTCCAAAATGTGGTTTAGAATAAACCTCATTTCATAGGTTAGCTCACGGATGTCCCTTTGACACCCTTCACTAATGTGAGCGGTTCTCTCACAATGTCCGCAATCATGACGGGGAAAGTTTGGTGGAAGAGGGATTTCATTTGTTGGTGGTGGATTATTTGTGCTTAATGGAGCAAGCGTGGATGGTTGAGAGGTGTTTTTATTTCCTATACTCGATGAGTTTGGAGATGTGGCCCATACGGATGCATTTATTTCCTCATGAGAAGGAAATATTGAATCAAAGTGTTGGGAAGGCTCTTGTGGTGGTTGTTGTTGTTGAACATAATGGCGGAAGCTTGGTTCTCCGTCAAGAGGACCATGAATGAATTTGTAAATGGGGTGAAACACAAATGATTGTGGTTGTGTATGACCTTGATCTTGTGGAAAGATTGAGGGTCTAGCATAGCGGTAAGCCAAACTCTCTATCAATGATGGTTGATGAGGTTCATGATCCAATGACTCATTTGATTGAATCATTGGTTGTTGTTGGGTTTCCATTTGGGCGATGGTGTCAAAGAGTGACAATGAAGGAGGGTTTGATGATCTAGGTGATAGGTCTTCTAGAGTTTCCAAATAGGGTAGTGGTGATGTTGGTGGTGTATGGAAAAGTTCCATTGGTGTAAGTGTTGGTGATTGAGGTGATGGAGTTTTTGATGGTTGAGTTTGTTGAGAAGGTGATGTTGAATCACTTGATGTTCTAGTTGGTGGTGGAATAGTGGCTATGTTGGTATTGCAATGCTTTGGAGAGGGTGTTGGAGTAGCAAGATTGAGCAAATCTTGTATAGTGATCACATTTGTATTGCAAGGTGTTGAAGATGGTGTTGGAGTAGCAAGGTTGAGGATATCTTGGATAGGTGAAGAAATGTCAAGAGATGAATCACTTGATGATGATGAGCTTGGTTTGATGGTTTTGTTGAAGCAACAAGGTTTTACACTAATCCTAGCGGTTTTTCTAATGGATCTTGATGATTCGGATGAGGTGTTGGATTTAGTCATCTCAAATCTTTGGTTAGCTAGAATTTTGGGATTGAGAGAAGTAATCGTGTTGGTGTGAGTTTGGTGTGTTCTAAGGTGGTCAAATTTATAGGGAGAACATGTCATGGAAAGGAGTGTTTGGATTTGATGTGTTCCATACAAATTTGAAGGTTCCTAATTATTTGGAAGATTTCCAAGAACTTGTCAAATCATTGGAGGTCAATCCAATGAAGTTTGGTGGAGTGAAAGACTAACTTATGCACTCAATGCTATGTGATCATGGGAAGTGATTTGGTTAAGAATGTTCTAAGGATTTCAAGGATCCTTTTTAAGGGTTCCTTGGGTTAGTTATGGTTGAATTTGAATTTTGGCGGGAAGAGGCTTCCTATTGGTTCTAGTGAGTAAAAAGGTTCCTAATGTGTTTGTTGGAGTTTAGGAAAGATGTTCCTCACTAAATAAAATGATTTGGTGTTAAAAAGGGTGAAATTTAGAAAAATAAAAAAAATTCTGCAGGTGTCTGGCGGAACCCTGCGACATCAAGGGCGGAACCCGTTTGAGGGTTCCGTCTGATCCGTTGGGCCAAAACTGGGTTACACAGAATTTTGCACTGGCGGAACCCTGTTTAAGGTTCCGCCTGATCCGCCAGACCCCAAAAAGTAGACAGTCCACTATTTCGACTGTCGAGACGAATTTCAAATTTTTCGAAAACTCCTAAAAACAAAAATTTATCCCATATCGGATTAGAAAATGCAAAAATTGGACATGGAAACACTCTTACCATTGGACTTTGACCGGTGATGTGCGTTTTATTAGTGCAAGTTTTAAAATTTATAAACACGGTTTATCCGATTATTTATTTAGCACATACGAGCAAGTATACTCGTCCGATGTAGTAAAGGTGGGTAAGTCGAGGTTGTCCCAAGGGATTTGATAGTTTTAGTAATAAGAAAAACGTTTGTTAAATAAGGGTTGTCAATCCGAATTTATGTAAATATCAATTTAAAAGAAACTCAATAAGAACTAAGCATATACTTGTGTGTAATTCCTTGATTGGTAATTAGAAGTATCATGACAATTTAAGTATAAAGTTTGGTGTAAAACTTATTATGATGCGCAACTAAAAATGAGTAGTTATACAATCTATGATGTATGTCATGTTTTAACTACCACTAAGAATTCTATCACCTAAATGACTCCTTTCGGACATATCAAATTAGTATGACAATTCTATAATCGCATGGTTGTTTTGAAAATCAATTCTTTTCTTATGAATTCCTACGAATCCTTTCGGTCCTTTTTCGTGATGAAATCTTCTCAAATCCATTTTAACAAGTAAATAAGATGGGTGTCAAGCATCATATTCCATACTAATTCGTGCACTAATGTTTTGGAATAAAAACAAGTTGAAACTCCTTTCGGACCTATTTTTCCAAAGATTGTTTTTACCAACAAATTAAGCAAGATTAGATGTTACTTCAACAAACTCATAAAATAGATATGTTTTCATGCATCACCTTTTTCATAAAAGAATACTCCATAACCAATCACATCATACACACAAGTATATCACAAATTACTCCATAACAATCATATTAAAACACAAGTAAATAAGAAAACTTTCATTAAACTCAAAGTAACAATTGTTCATTATAAGTATAAAGGTGTACCTAGCTTGAGAATTACAATGAATAAACTTGTGGAACTATATCAACCACACTCCTCCAATTGTTCACTAACATAAGTAAATAACTCCAAACTCGAACCAAAGCTTGAGACTCGAACTCAACACTTTCTGGACGTTTTCACAACACTTCGTAAACTTTCAGGCAATATACGATAAACTAATAATAATTTGGTGTAACACTTTGTTGGATATTTTATGGTACATGTAATCTAGACCCTAAGTAGTCATTATATAGCATAATAACACTTATGCTTCAAGTAAAAACGTCCCTCTTGAGTTATTAAGCAGAAATGATCAGCCACACATGATTATGGGGAGTAAATTCGTCCATAAATGCAAGACTTGTAACAGCAGTCACCTCCATCCGATTGGTTTCTCTCCATCCGATCGGATGGCACTTCTTGAGAACACTCCAACCGAATCGGATGCGGGTTGCATCCGATCGGTTGGACAATGTCTGGAAACTATTCTTTTGTCTTTTCTTTGTCATTTTACGTTGCATGCGTTGTCTTTCTTCGTGGCATGACTTTATTCATAAGAACTTGATATTTCCTTGATAAATATGTGTAGAAAACTTGTCTTTATCAAATCCTTTTGTCCATGCGTGGTTTCTTTCTTTCTTCTTCTTCTCGAAACTCTCCAAATGTGCATAATCACTTCATTTCTTCATCTTTTAATCACTTTTACCTGCTTTTGGCTATATTTGCATGCATAAACACTTTTCCACGATTAAGTAACAAATATATACAAATATGACCAATTTCCTTGTATAAAACCAACAATAACGCGACTAAAAACATGTTAACTTTGAGCGTTATCAAATCCCCCACACTTGAGCTTTGCTCGCCCTCGAGCAAGTCTTAATCAAAAAAAATTGATTTCAATGGCAATAGTGCAAATATCTTATTTGAACTAAAACAAGTTAATAAAGAGCTTGATAACAATTCTACGCACCTTACGAAGATAATTTGAAATTCACTCATCACTCAATATGTGTCATGATTAATAGATCACTCATTGCTCAGTCATGATTTATGTTTCTTACCATAGGCTTGTACAAGTATCAAAACAATGAAATAATTCATCAAAGAGGTCTTTTATTCGGGTTGTAACGTGTAGGCTAAGGGTAAATAAAACCTTCGTGCAAATATCTTGTGTAAATCGTAATAGATCGCTGTCACGACTCGTAAATACACTTAATAATTACACTAAGTCAAAAAGGTAAGGATAAGGCATGGGAATATTTATGAAATTGGTTTTAAAGAAAAATAAAATCAAAGTCTAAGTCCCATTGTTGCTAATCACGAACAAACCACAAATCCCATAAATGATAATAGTTACAATCTTTCTCCTCTTCGAACTTTCACATGTCGATACATCGATTCACCATATAAAATTCTTCATACTTAGCACATTGGCTAACAACATATCACATAACTTTCTTTATTCATAATAATATAGCACATTTGCTATAATTGTCACCTTATAATTGCGAAGACTTATTCTATTTTTTTTTTATATCACATCTCCTCCACACTTCGCATAAGCATTACCACAAAAATACAAATAAGAAGCTGCGCACCTTCATCTTTGTCGAAAATGGCACACACAAACAACAAAGTGTGTCTAACTCATAATCATCAAAAACAATCCAACATACCAAGCAACTAGCAACCCACCGTTTAGACTTTGACAAGGGGTTAGGCTAAGGTTTAAAGTGTAAAATCTTTTTGTATTTTTCTGGATGTAACAAAAATGAAAAGGATGGCTCAAAGGATTTAACTAGGGGTATCTGGCGCTAAAGATAAATGCTAACAAATGGGTTCCAAATACGAGGATAACTAACCGATGTGGTTAGCAAAAAATTATTTTGTAAACGGATGGCCATTTGGTTTTATATCCTAAGTTTTCCTCTTATCATATGAATATATCCTTATCATTCGAAAATGATTTAACCGTAATGCATAACAAGTACAAGTTCTAGAATTAACACAATCACCGGCACACTCATAACGAAACATATAAATAGCATGAGAAACACTATTCACATAAAAAAAACTAATCCTCACAATTTGTAGTAATAAGGGTATAAAATTGTGCTAGCAAATATTATCAATTCCGAGACGAATTGCTCTTTAAACTTAATTTATGATCCAAAAATATCATTATTATTTACCATTGAATCAACCTTATTTTAACTAAAATATGAAGAGCGAACTACTTCTAGTTACTAAAGTTCACGACTCCAAAAACGAAAATTTAAAAAAAATAAAAATAAAAATTATGCAATTTTTCTATTTTCTTCCCTCCCCCACACTTAAGTTTTGCATTGTCCTCAATGTAATAAAAATGACTTCAAAGTAAAGGAAATGGAAAAATTAGAAAATACCGGAGTTAAATACGCAATATGCATATTTGATCATAATAAGCAAATGAGTTTATCGACTCCAAACGTTGATCAACTATATGCTTCCGTAACAAAACCCCTGCAAGAAAACTGCAAAATATATGAAACAACCAAACAAACACAAACAAAAATATCTAAACGAAATAAGTAGATACTTAAGTTACGTTGTAAATCCTAAAAGAAATAGTTAAAGGTAGTGGAAATAGAAATAATTCGACACATAATTGTTTTTAACACAAACCATAAACTATACGACGATCACTCGTCATCATCAATAATCCATGTTGGGATGAACGAACTCATCCTCGCTCTCATCTTCATCCTCATCATCGTCTTCATCCACCACTCGTCACTTCCTCAACTCATTCTCATTATAATACCCAAGATTCTTAGCCAAAACAGTCACATAATGACCTCCACAAACATCACTTTGTTTCTTAATTCCCGATGCTCTCTTAGAAAGATATTCGGCAATAATCCATGCCGCATTCCCATTCTTATTTTCCTCCAGTAACTTCATCACCCATAGGCCCGGTTGACTGCATTTGTCTTGACTACCGCTCCTATGCAACAATCCCCAAGAAATCAACTTTTGTAACACCTTCATCAACGGATTCCTAATCCTAGAAGAATTCCTCCTAAGACAAGTTGGATCACCAATTCTATTCCAATAAGCATCAACACCCGTGTATTGATCATGATCTCTAGCCAAGCTCACAAAATGTGGTCCAAACAACCTATGATTAACCTCACTTTCCTCATACAAACCTAGGGCAACTGCAAAATTTGGCAAAGAGAAAGCATGTTCGCGTCCACACAGTCTAAACCAAATACAAACATCCCCAATAACATCATTCACCTTCCTATCAAAGTAAAATGTAGAAAAGAACTCCAAACACCATTCCTTGTAAACATCCTCACGTATACTAAAAGCTCTTTCCCAAGAATAATCTTCAAACCTATCCCCATCACCGGGATACACATAAATCATAGTCATCATGCTCCTCAATTGATCCTCACATTCGTACTCCGCAAGCAAATCCCAATCAATCAATCTAGGCTTAGCAACCTTTCTCTCTTGAAGTTTTGAAAGACGTTCCCTATATGCATTCTTCTCATCTTTGTTTTGCACATGAGAGAACTTGACATTATCATTAGACTCCGGTTTCAAACGAAAAGTGATCCTCTTCCTCTCGTTCCTTTTCAAATACTTGTTAACAAGCGGGTTTCTTCGACTACGACCCAATCTTNTCTCTTGAAGTTTTGAAAGACGTTCCCTATATGCATTCTTCTCATCTTTGTTTTGCACATGAGAGAACTTGACATTATCATTAGACTCCGGTTTCAAACGAAAAGTGATCCTCTTCCTCTCGTTCCTTTTCAAATACTTGTTAACAAGCGGGTTTCTTCGACTACGACCCAATCTTGCAACATTTCCCTGAAAGAAAACTCAAATTATGTCATTATAAAAGTATAAGAACTAATACCAATCAATTTAGAAACTAGAAAACGCGATTTGCAAAATGTCAAAATTTTTTCCGTAGCATCCATCCGATCGGATTGAGCTCCATCCGATCGGATGGATCTTTTGGCACATTCCATCCATTCGGTTGTAACTCGCAACCGAATCGGCTGGAGTTTCTGTTTCTAAAACGCATCCTCAATCCATTCTAAACGTTTCCCAATCAATCCAAACTTCCTTCTAACTTGTAATCTACCATTTTAGAGTGCTTCTAACATCTGAACTCTCCTATCAACGATTCGTAACATCTCCATACATCAACCTAATGATCCTATGAAACTCAAGAACACCATCTACTAAAATCTTCCAATTAGTGCTCTAATTAACAATGCAATATCCTAACATCACTAATTATCAAGCATGTAACTCCTGGGATTCATCAATTGCAAATAATTTAGCTCCAAAGATTCTACCCAATTCACTCCAAAAATTCAATCAATCAATTCTTACTCAAAACTTAATCAATTGATCTAATTCTTTTTGCAATACATTCTCTTATCATCTAATCACTTATCCCCAAAATATTACATCTCAATTCGAACTAATTCAAAAATACCCAATTCGTGACCTAATTTCAATAATCCGAATTAAAACCTAATTGAATGAAATTAATGATGAAACTTACTTGACTTGATGCCCTTGATGATCAATTATCACTCCTGCAACTCTTAAACAACTTCCTATGGTCGAATTTTATGACCCCAATTTTTGGTGGATTGTGTGTGTGTGGTTTTCTTGGGTTTTTGAAAATTTATGTTTATATATTCAATTCCATCCGATCAGTTGTGAATCCATCCGTTTCGGTTTTGTATGAAATTGATTTTTCAAAGTTTTTTCCACTACTAAACTTGGTACAAGCACTAGTAGTTCTTATCCCTTCAAAAACTTATCTTTTTGTATATATATTTTCCAAACACACTTGGTCTACCAAACATTGGTCATCATTTCTACTTCTAAACTTAAGACTAAAAACATAACTTAACCCCTATAAATTAAAAACTAGTAAACAAATAAATAGATAAATAAATGACTAGATAAATAGATAGATAGATAGATAGATAGATAGATAGATAGATAGATAGATAGATAGATAGTCTTATTTCAAACATGAAATGCATAAAACCTAAAAACATAAAATAAATTGCATGAAATTAAAAATACGGAACAAACAAATAGCACAAGATGTGCTTTATTCTTGTGATCATTCTTCTTCATCCATAGAAATATTCATTCCTAAGAATGTCTTCTCCACGATACATATTTGACAACTTCCTAGTAGTCTTTTGAGTTTTTAAATTTCGTGCAAAGTTCCTTCCGCTAGGACATGTGATATCAAATTTGCAATGCCAATCTCCATCTCCTTCTTCTCTTTTGTAAATGCTAGGACCATCGGATCCCCATTCCAAGTTCTTCAATTGGACCGGTAAAGATCCAAGAAAATCTGTCAATTTATTAAACACAAAAATGTTTTTAAATGGATTAAAGAAAGCCTCCATTGCTAGAGCCCTTTCCATTTCATCCTCAATATCAAAGAAACTAGGTGTGCATGGGCCAAACTTAGGCCTACCATCTTCATCTCTTCCTACTTCAAAGCAACCAAGGTAATCCTCCTCTTGGTCCTCATCATTATCATCCCCATTACTACC